>BJCM01241301.1:0-30354 GCA_018326385.1 Flaveria bidentis | reverse complement strand
TGAAGAGCTTCAGAGGATCAGTGCACCTTCTACCACTGTGGAAGAAGTTGGTCAACCTAAGGTCCAAATGGAACCTGAGATTAAATTCAAAGGGGAAATAAGGACTGATGGCCCAGCAACTGAAACAGTTTGGACATATACTGCACTCCCTCAAACTTCCGAAGCTGAAATCAAAGTCTCGGAAGAACAAATCGAATCTTCCGAAGCTGAGATGGAAGTTGCGGAAGGACTGTTCTCCTTGTCCGAGGATCTAATCATCACAGATGCAATTCTAGAACTGGCATCTGAGGTGAATAGTGAGGACTTTCTCAATCAACCTCTAGCTCAGACACCTTCACTGCCCCTCTCACAATCTGAATCCTCTCTCCAAGAACCACCAAAGTCAAGCACTTCAAAAGCTAATAAAGGAAAGAAGAAAATGACTGCGGAAGAGCTTCAGGAAGAGGAGAGGATTGAAAATCTTAAAAGAAAAAGCAAACTTCCAACTGGGAAGTTGTTAGCTGCCAGTTCTAAAGCAACTACAACCGACCAGTAGGCAATCAACAATAAGAAGAGGGTAGAAATCATTGATCAGCTTATCAAGCTTGGAGCTACCAATAAAGTCATACTCCTGCTACCATTAGAGGAGCTGATAGAGCTGGAAAAGGCAACCAGGCTATGGAATGAACAATAGAAGGAAGCAACACGGTTGGCCTTAGAGGAAGAAAAAGAAAGAGAACATAAGGAAGCTGACATGCAGCTCCGGAGGAAAAGGGCAGCTTTCCTAACCTCCCGAGGTTTCTTTCTTCAAGAATTATCTCCACACAATGATGAGATGATCCTATGGCTCTTCAACAAAAAGAAGGATCTACTGGAGAAGGAGAGAAAGAAAACTGCAAGAGAGCTTGAATGAAAGACTATCTCAGGGCTCATGGCTTCTCTGGCAAGCAGGTGGGACCCATGTCTGAAAAGACACTCCAACGAAGTGTCAGTGAAATCAAGGCTGACATTTGTTTGGGCAAAAGAAAAGAGATGTATAAAAGGGTACAGGGGATGACCTTCAAACCAACTACTCAACCCCAACCTGAACCAACACCCTCTCTATTGACCATCAAAACTAAACCGTACACACCTGAACCCACACCATTATCCTTACCTACTTCCTCACCTCAACCACCTAAACTACCCATGCTTCAACCCAAAACACTCTCTAGAACCACTGCACCACAACCTTCCCAACCATCCCCTCAGCCTTCCAAACATCTCTCCTTGGAAGAATTCAAGGCAATCAAGACAAAGCTCTTAAACTGCACAACCCTGAGCGACATCTCTTGTGAAGAAGACTCTGTCAAACTGTCTTATGCTGGTGGATCTTCATTTTCCTTCATAAGAGATCAATTTCTTGATCTGCCCAGAGGAACATTGGACCATGCTGCTAGACTTCTTGGTCTCAACTCTGACTCTTTAAATGATAAAAAGAAAAGGCTGAGAAGAAAGCTGGTGACTCTGCTGGACACAAAGAAAGGAGACAGGATTCCTAGTCAGCCTCTTGTTCCTAGAAAGAAAATCATCTAGTGGAGGTTCAATGATGCCTCTCACAACTTTGTTGTGGAGAGAGAGAGAATGGTGAAATCAATAGGTTGAATGCCTCATTTATGTTACACTCTAACAGGTTTGACATTGCTGAGTTAGCAGAGAAACCATTCTCTAATCCCTCCAACTCCAGAACTGCTGCTCATATTAGATGTCATCTCAGCAGTTTTCATCTTGCTGAGTTAATAACAAGAGCAAAGATTAAAGAGGAGTTGAAATTGAGAGAGAAGGAATACAAGGAAAGGTCAACCACCAAAGGCACAACCTTTCTACAGATGGTGGAAGATCCTAAATTGGAACCCATAGTTAGATGGGAGTATGACTACAACTCTTATCAACTAACTCTGTTGAGAGGGACCCAACAAAGGGTGCATATCATTCAGGGTGACAGACTGGATCTCCTGTCAACTAATGATTTGTAAAAACTTCTCAGCACCACATCTGGGAACAAAGAAACAAATAAATATCTGCTTTCTCTGGTGTTGAAAGTTTTGAGAAGTAGAAACAAGTGAGGTTTTGGTAGCGTCAGCCTAGGGGGAGTTTGTTAGATCAAGAAGAAGGCTGGTGCAACCAAAACCAAATCACTTAGACAAATTTTGGTGCAACTAACAAAAGGCTTCCCAAGCCAAGTGTAGAACTTCCGAAGGAAATTGAGTTATTCCGAAGAAAAAGTGAAAGATCAACTTCCGAAGACAAACTCTACTTCCGAATTCAAAGTATTCACTTCCGAAGATCAAGTCTAAGAAGAAAAGACCAGAAGACAACTTCCGAAGTATGAAGAAAAGAAGAAGTCCTCAAGCCTTGGAAGAAGTAGCCTCTTCCAAAGTATAAGTGGCTTCGGAAGAACTTGTTCTTCCGAAGCCAACTACCCTTCGGAAGACATTGCTATGAATGAATGGACATAATTATGGTGTCTCTGACACTCCGCTGTAGACCTCTGATATGCTACATGATGCTTTCTCAAAAGCCATGTAGTTGACCATACTTTATTCCACTGTTTACTTTTAGTAGATAACACAGTTTCCAACTTTAGTTGGTAACAAAAGGTAAGTCATGGACATGTCATGACTACCTTATCTTAGATAAGACATTATCTAAGATACCTTAAACTATAGCTTTGTATTAGTTAGAGGATTCTAGCTAGTATCAAAGTATATCCGGCTGTAGTTAGTATTATATATAGTTTCTCATTGTGACTCATGTAATATGCTTGTAAGAGTCTTGTAACACTTTGAGTTGAGAAGCAATATAGGCAAATACCTTGAAAATTATCTTTCTGTGTTCATTGTTACTTATTATATTATTATCAACTCTTAGAGACTCTGCTTCATCCGAGTGTAGTTTAAGTGAGTTTGAGAGAAAAACCAAGTGTTTAGTGACATAAACTGATCCTGCAAGAATAGTCATTGCATTAATGTCAATGTCCATCTTCTTTCGGTCCTCATCAGAGTAATCTTCAATACCCTTCTCTATCATAGCACCGTTTCCACTGGGTGTTGCTACCTTGGGTTTATACGGGCCATTGACAATAGAATACCACATCTTGTTGTCTTGATACCTGATGAAGCCTTCCATGCGTCTGCTCCATGACCTGAAGTTTTCAGGGGTAATGATGGGAGCTTTAGTCATTGTTCCCATCTCTACTTTAGGCTTGTTGAGGGCCATTTTGAGTGTGGTGTAAGGCGGAGTGAAAAACAGGTTGATTAGGATGGTAAGATCTCACAATCAAGAGCCTAAATAGCTCTGATACCAATTGTAGGATTAGTTTTGTCACTTAACACTTGGTTTTTTCTCTCAAACTCACTTATGCTACACTCAAATAAGATGAAGCAGGGTCTATTCTAAGAGTTGATAGTAATATAATAAGTATCAAATAACATAAAGATAATTTTCAAGGTACTTGCATATATTGCTTCTCAACTCAAAGTATTACAAGACTCTTACAAGCATGATGTTATGAGTTACAATGAGAAACTATATATAATACTACCTACAGCCGGATATACTTTAATACCAGCTGGAATCCTCTAACTAAAGCAAATACTACAAAGCTATAGTCTAAGGTATCTTAGATAATGTCTTATCTAAGATATGGTAGTCATGACATGTCCATGACTTACCTTTTTTCACCAACTACAGTTGGCAACTTGTACTAACATAAAAAGGTGAACCGTGGAATAAAGTATGGTCAACCACATGGCCTTTTGGGAAACACCATGCAGTATCAGAGGTCTACAGCGGAGTGTCAGAGACCATACTTATGTCCATTGGTTCATATTAGTGTCTTTTGAAGGTTAAATGGTTTTGGAAGAACAAGTACTTCCGAAGCCACTACTTCGGAAGAGGCTACTTCTTTTGAGGCTTGATGGACTTCTTCTGGTCTTCATACTTTGGAAGTTTACTTTTGATCTTTTCTTCTAAGACTTGATCTATGGAAGTGAACATTTTGTCTTCGGAACTAGAGTTTGTCTTCGGAAGTTGATCTTTCACTTTGTCTTCGGAAGACCTCTAATTTCTTCGGAAGTCCCATACTTAGCTTCGGAAGTCCTTTGTAAGTTGCACCAAAATTTGTCTAAGTGATTTGGTTTTGGTTGCACCAGCCTTCTTCTTGATCCAACATAGACCACTAAGGTCATCAGGAAATACTTCCAGAAAATCTTATACAATCAGAACATACTTAAGATCTTTCCCTTTGACTTTCATGTTGACTACATAGGACAAGAAGGCCATCTAATTCTTACTTATGCATTTTTGAGCCTAAGTACATGACATAAGTTTGAGTCCCTTGAAGGTTTTTTCACCAAAGACTTTAAAGGTATCCCCCAAAGATAAAGGAATTCAAATGCATTTCTCGGAACAGATAATTTCCGCATGGTGTTTGGCTAACCAATCCATGCCGATAATGATGCCAAAACTTCCAAGCTTCATGGGAATAAGGTCAATAGGAAAATCACGCTCGATAAGACTCAAGATACAATCACGAATAATGACGTCAATGGTGATGGGTTCTACATCGACGACTTCAACCGTGAATGGCTTTTCTAACTTCGTATGCGACTTAGAAAGTATGGGTTCAAATTCTAAGGAGACAAAACTCTTATCCACTCCCGAATCAAACAAGACGTAAGCGTAGGAATTATTAACAAGAAACATACTTGTTTAGTTTTAAGACATTTATCGATACGGCTAAGCAATAGAAACTTAGATTATACAGGTTAAGATTTGATCTAACATACCATTCACCATATCGTTATTTTCTTGTGCTTTATTTTCATTGATCTTAAAAGCACGACCTTGAGCTTGTGGAACGTTACCCGCAAGACAAGGGCATTGTGAGCGAAAATGGCTGGTTTCCCCACAGTTATAATAAGCTCGGTTGGCAACTAGAGTAGCATTGTTTGGTGCACGATGACATGTAGCAACCAGATGACCATATTTCCCACATGGTGAGCAAATACGACATGAATTATTCCCCACATGATGATACTTGCAAATGTTACACAATAGCTGAGGGCCAGCGTAGGCCCTAGCAATAGGAACTTGTGTAGCAGAAGCAGGTTGCCTCTAGGGTACTTTGGGTGTTGCCACAACAAAATTTTGGGCCGGAGTAAACTAACGCTTCTTGTTATTGTACGAAGGTTCGTTCTTGACCTCCTTGGTTGTTTTAGGAACCACCTGTTTAGCCTTTTTAGCACGTTTAACAGTCAAGGTGCCCACTCTAATATGATTCTTCATGAGTTGAACGGTGATAGTGATTGCTTCTTCTAGTATTGTGGGCTTACTTCCCACCATAGCATCCTGGATTTGAAGTGGTACCCCCTTGATGAACTTCTCAATATTGTGAGGGATGGTATCAACAATGTAAGGCAAGAGGATACTAAGCTCATGGTGCCTAGTTGAGTAAGCCAAATGATTCCTATAATCCTGCTTACGGTTCCAAATTTCCTCCTTAAGATTCTATAACTCACTTCTCGGGCAAAACATTTGAATTGAAATGTTCTTAAATTATCCAATGATAGTGCCAATACAACATCAACACCTCGATTCCTCTTCTCGTTGTTCCACCACGTGAGTGCCCTTTGTTGGAGGACACTTGTGGCATAACGGACTTTGAGTGCCTTGGGACACTCACTATTGATTAATGTATTCTCCATGCTCTGAAACCGCTCAATAAGACCAGTGGCTCCTTCCTTTCCGCTAAAGCTGGTGGGTTTACAGGAATTGAAGTGCTTGAGCATGCAAGTTTGGTTGTTCCTTCCTTGATTTATGTTATTCTTACCTTGCCCATTGTTTCCATTTGTGTTTTTACTAGAATTTTCCATCAGAGAGCTATTTAGTTCAATGAACATAGTCGGGAGGACGACAGCCATTTGTCGGTGATCATAGCGACCATTTTGGGATCGGAGCTACCACGCTTTCCATGATAATGAGACATTATGGATATAAAATAAGTTGGACATGGAAATTTGAGGTAAGGATAGTTAATCAAAACAATAATTTTTCAAGACTTGTAGAACACACAGGATGGTTCCATTTGGTAACACATAGCCATCAGGAATAGTTGACATGTCAAGGTGACTTAACTCCAATTTGCCTTAGGAAATTGTGTATTTTGATCATAGTTTATCACTCATCCTGAAAATCCCCAGGTAAGCATAACTAGTCCCGTAGTTGATTGGGATTTATGCGTAATGCTTATCTTAGCCCAAAGGCTTTTTTGCCAAGAAATCCAAAATACAGTTGTCTATGAGTCACACAATTTTCTTTTAGGATAATGGAATTAGAACCTTGATGAGATTTCATAGATTAAACATAGAGTCTAGAGATTTGAATCTTTCGATATATTGTGTACAGTCCCACATGTCATCGATAATAAGTTTAAGAAATTTCATCGCCTAAGAGATAAGAGGTTAAAGATATGCATAAAGAAAGGCTTGACAAATCAAGTTTTCCACTTAAAGAGAAATTATAGCTAAATAGCATCATGTAACACATTAAGAGGCTCTCCTATAACAGGTGGCACTATGTAGCATGCAATAGATAAACTTACAAGATCATAAAGATTTTTCATGTAGGGTTCCTACATTAACTATAGTCTAGGTCACTATTTCTAATAACCTAAATCCCTATAGTTATGGACTCTGATACCAATCTGTCACACCATAACATTAACTTTATACAACCCAATTTTTCATATAAATTAGATTATTGTTTTATTTACCCTTTATAATATTTTTTGTATTTTTATTATTCATATTAGAACCTCATATTTAATATCCAACCTTTATGAATTTATCTAGTATTATTATTATATAATAACTTTTTAATAAATTAAATTATTAACTTTTATAGTAACATGTTAATGTAAAATGAATGAAAATAAGAATAAATAAACCCTCATAATTTCATTATTAATAGAAATGGTCCTTACAAAAAGATAACGAGAATAACTTTTAGTTAACGAAAAATTCGAAATGTCACATTAGATACTTTGTAAGTGTGCCTTAAATTTTTAGTGATGGTATGTAAAGTGAGCCTTTAGTTGTAAAGTGTGTAATTTACTCATAGAATATGCCTTTAGTGAAACAACATGCATATAATCCTTAGGTGCACCTTTAGTCTAGATGCATAGATATCCTTCTTGTAGTTACATTAGTGTAGTAGGAATTTCCTTGCGTTTTAACTTATGTTGTCTTCTTCCACTAGTACTATGATAAAATCTTTGTTTTTGTATATGTTACATGCATTATGTTCACAATAAAAATAGGTTCTTGTGAGTCGATGGTCTCCTTATGTGTAGCCTCTCAAACCCTTGGGCTGTGGAAATTATTGTTTTATCTCATTTTTTTCAGACCTTACTATTTGTATAAGATTTTACAAAGATTGTTTGTTCATATATGAACTAGGTTAGAATCTTGTATATTACACGATTTGTATAAATAAGAATTTATAAATAACATATTACATATTTTCTAAATATAAATGCTAGAACCGTTATATAGTTACCTTTTGAAAATTGTTTTCTAAAAAATGATTGAAATTACAATTATTAAAAATATTTTATACACAAACCCCATAATTTTTTTAATATTTTTAAAAGTGGTTGTGAGTGAAGTAGTGAAAAAATATAATGATAAAAATATAATTTTTTTTATTTAATTGAAACAGAGTTTTAAAAAATGATATTTTTAATATAAATATAAGAATGAAGATGAAGAAGTTAGTATAAATGCTTTAAGAGATTAATATATGTCATATGTGAATTTTGTTAATTAATATATAAGATATACCCATATAAATTTATTACATTTCAAAGTACACAAAAAATAAAATTAATTAAAAATCCTAAACTATTACTCTCTATATAATAGAAGAATGATAGCTACTGTAGCGTACATATCATTTAGCTCAAGTTACAACTATTCTATGCATGTCTAGCTTTTGTTTGGTGTTAAAGCTATACAATTGCCACGTTTCATCCGAGTCTGAAATTCTGCATGATCAACTACATGAGAGAAAGGAATCCGGAGACAGAGAGAGAATCATCAGACCTCAGATCTCGACTTTTAAGGTAACTCAAATGGCTTGAAATTTTTGGGTGTTTTTGATCTATAAAGATTATGAGGTCGTCTTCAACGAAGAAGCCCTAGGAATCAGGTTTGCTTTCTTAGATTTTTCTTCAATATCTTGACCTACTTTGGTCTTGCTCACCTTATTAGAACTGACTGAAGTTGATTATGTTGCAGTTTGACCGATGAATCTGCAAATTTGATTTTCAGATTATATTAATAATTGCGATTAAAATTTTAGTTTAAGATTTTTTTTAACGTCCAAAATGGATGGATGCATGTGTTTTGGTAATTACAATTGAAGAACCCAAAATTCAGCAAAAAGATGGAGTGATTCGAGGGAAGGTTTCAAAATTTGATCATATGTATCAACTTCCATCTTAGATTGTTAATGTAAATGATATAATCTAGAGTCTCTAGTGTTTATATACCACATCTTTTTTTATATATAGAATTAATTGTTGTGACTATAGAATGTGATTTAAATATTTATTTTATTTTAGAATTGACATCCACAATTAGGATTAATTTTATATTAATTGCAATTGTTCTTACGATTTTTCCTTCTTTCACAATTTATTCCGTAGGCACTTCACTTGCTGCATTAGGATTTTTCTCTGATTTAACCACTGAGCTGTTGCTTTTACAGTTGGGTGGAGTGGTCGGCTACGTGTCTCATTGTTGGCAGTAACGAAAAATTTAAGTAAATTTACTTGCTTAGCGATGTTGCTCCTCTTTATTGTTAATCTTAAATGGAATTACAAATTTGTATTTGGTTTGGCTTCATGCCAACTTATGCATTTCATTTTATAGTTTGGACCAGGTTTTAATTTTGGTTTTAGTTGTAATCTGTTGTTAATTTTTTTGTTCATAGAAACCATTCTTTGGTTACACTATTGTTTAAAATAACCTAGTGTTTGCATTTCTAAAGTGTGATGGATGTTGGGTTGCGTTTATCTTTGGTTTTTATTATAATTTAATGTTGGATTTTTTGTTTATAAAATTCATATCTAGGTAACTAGGTTACTGCTATTCTGAAAATGTTTGTATTGGTATTTCATTTACCAACCTGCTAAATTTTGAATAGAGTAAATAAGAAAATTAAAGAAAACCATTGCGAAGAAAAACACATCACAGTCTTTAAATATTAAAGCATCACCATGTCGAATCTTCCTACATGTTTACTTATTTGCTTCATCAACAGATAAAATTTTAGCTTTTTTCCCTATCATGTTCACTGTGTGTGCAAGGAGAAGCATAAGAGATTAATGAATGTTAAAAGATTCTCACCTTTTTGTGATATATGAACTTTATATTTCTCTTCAATTCTGTTAGACAATTACATAAAATATTTGAAGTTAGTAACCACTATTTAGTATCTAATAACCTTGACAGATGCCCTTCGCTTTTGCTTTCACTTTTAAACTAAAATTGTATACTGTATCTTGCACGTATCTTGCACTTTATTGTAGATATCGGACGATGCCCTATGAAAGAAGCAAGATGCAATTCAAGTTGCTACTAATCTAAATGGGCTGAAGTGGTTTCACTACGCCAAAGCACACATGTGCATAATACTTTGTAGTAGTCAGCCTGCCTTTTGTCAATGGCACGTTAGATTGTGAGCAAAAAGTTTTTCGAGTCAAACAAAGCCGACCCATTATAAGGCTTTCCCTATATTTGCATGTTTGGCATATGATTGTCAGTCATTCGTGTTACCTTTGTGATAGTGAGTTCTAACTTTCATTTGGTTTTTGTTGGAGCTTCTGTTTGATTCTTATAATGCATTTTTTATGTTTTCATATTAAAATTTTATGTAGATTTATAAATTTTGTGGCCATGATCATGATTTCTGCTCTGATATTCCTTATGAGAACTATTATCACCTTTCTAAAATGATATCCCATATTTTTCGAATTTAAATGGTTCAATTTGACGTGTTGGATTTTTCTTGGACTTATAGGCCGCTATAGAGTGCATATATCGCACTAAATTTGACAATAAAAATGGTGTTAAACTTCAGTGTCTTAAAATTCCTAAACGGCATTCAATTTGGTATCAAACCTGGACTAGATTACTCCAAATTTGACAGCAAAAGAAAGCATCAAAGTCTGGTTTCTTGGCTAACTATATAGTGCACATACTGCACTTAATTTGACATCTACTAAAGTAACATTAACCGCAAAATTGCACTATTTTAAACTACACGTTTAAAGTTGTTTAATTGTGGCAAAGTAGTTATGCATAAGATTCTTTCGCTTTGATTGATTTTTAAATGCTATATAGGAACCGACCAACAACAATTTTATTAGCATGTCATCATTTATTATGCCCTATATGACACAGGGACTAATCGGGTCGAGCCAATGTGTATCGATGGCTCAACGCGCTAGTGAAGCCAACTATTATGTAGTAAATCAAGAGGAAACTAATATGACTCGACTCGTTCGACTTAGGAGTTAGGAATGAGCTCGGTAGAGTTATCGTACCGAACTGATACAAGAGCGAAAATATTAATCCTGAAAATCCTCGAATTGGGTATGGGTATCGGTATCGGTACCGAAAATGAGCAGTAGAGTACCAGTACAATATTTGTCGGTAAATTTGGTAAAATATCAGTTCTTTACCAAACTGATACCGAACCGAAAATACCATACCTGAAAACACCAATAGAGGATACCGAAAATAGTTCTGTATGGAAAATCAATGCCGGAGCCAATACGATGTTTATTTCGCTGATACCTAGTCCGGCCCAACTCATTTGATGACGTGTATATTACACACATCACGTGGCGGATGGATAATAGATTTCAATATTGCATCCGGTGGTCTGTTTTTTTCAATTTCCTCCACAATATCTGCAAAACTACGAGTGTGGGGCTTCTTCACACTTGTCATTTCTCCTCAATCTTCCTCAAGCTTACATCTGTATCATTTCCACAAGTTTCTAGACCAATCTCCGATCACTTCAAAACCCCTTTCCGTCAATCCCCTCATCATGTTCCACTTCCTCTGCATATCTCACCTCAACAATTTCAAGAAATCTTCCAACAATGGCCGCTAATGGCTCCATTCTCACAATCTCCCACTCAATTTCTCAAAGATCCTGCAACAACCCACGATTCACACCCACCAATTCGTTCTTCAAACAACCTTCATATCACAAGCCCCATGTTTCACTCACTACCCACAACCCAAAAAGACTCAAGATTTCGGTCAAAGCGGAGAGAGAAACCGATGATCCCACTGTAACAGTGGCTTCGGTTGAACACGAAGGTGATGAGACCCATGTGGTGGCTAAATTGAGTGAAGAAAGGGGGGATGGTGGTGAAGAGAATGATGGGCAACAAGAATTGGATTGGAAGAGTGATGAGGAGTTCAAGAAATTCATGGGTAATCCTTCGATTGAGGCTGCGATTAAGCTCGAAAAGAAACGAACAGATCGCAAGCTAAAGGAGCTTGATAGAGAACGAAGCAGTGATAATCCGATCGTGGGGTTGTTTAATCGGGTGGTTCGTGATAATCTGTTGACAGAGAAACAGAGGTTGGAGAAAGCAGAACAGAGTTTCAAAGCTCTTGATCTCAACACGGTAAATCTTGATGAATTCATCTTGATATCGATGTGAAATCTTTAAATTGTCAGAAGATTTTGTGAGTCTAGCTAGTTAATTGTTGCTAGAAGATGTAATTTTGATCAATTTGCATTGAATTGGATGAACATAAAATGTTGAAATACAAGTTTCACATGTGAATTGCAGTTAAAAAGCTGTTTTGGGTTTACTACATTCTTCGCGACGGATGTTCGAAGATTCGGTGACGGAGGGATCTTTATTGGTAATTTGAGAAGACCCATTGAAGAAGTAATCCCAACATTGGAGAAGAAGCTGTCTGAAGCTGCAGGAAGGGAGGTTGTTTTGTGGTTTATGGAGGAGAAGACTAATGATATTACAAAACAGGTAATTGGGATTGAATATTGATGATCATATGTTATTAATATTGTATTATTTGGTGTTTGTTGAAATGTTATTGTTATCAAGTTTTAATAATGTTGTTGTCTGTTTGAAGGTTTGTGTGGTGCAACCGAAGTCTGAAATCAATCTGCAATTCGAGTTAACCAAATTGAGCACACCATGGGGCTATGTTAGTGCAGTAGCCTTAGCCGTGACCACCTTCGGGACGATTGCTTTGATGAGTGGCTTCTTTGTTAAGCCCAACGCGACGTTTAATGACTACCTAGCAGACGTTGTGCCGCTTTTCGGTGGCTTTCTCACCATTTTAGGTGTTTCAGAGGTACATTTGTTCCCTTTTCAATCAGTATTTTGAACAGTTGATTTTTGAAGTCAAAGTCAGTAACTTTCAGTAACATTATTTATACCAATTTTTGATGTTTTCAAGGAAAAGTTCGGAACTATATGTTAGTTTATAAAGATTTTATGGATATGGAAGTGGTGATTGTGTCTTTTAGGCTACATCCCATATAGAATTTGACTTCAAAATGTGCTACACTTGACTTTAATGGTCAAACTGATGTTAGCTTATGGTGTTTTGCAGATAGCCACTCGGGTAACAGCATCACGTTATGGTGTTAAACTCAGTCCTTCGTTTCTCGTCCCATCTAACTGGACGGGATGCTTGGGAGTTATGAACAATTACGAGTCGCTTCTCCCTAATAAAAAGGCTTTGTTCGATATTGCAGTGGCGCGAACAGCTAGTGCTTATTTGACTTCATTGGCACTTGCAGTCGCTGCTTTCGTTGCTGACGGTAGCTTTAATGGAGGCGATAACGCCCTGTAAGTTTTTGTTGCCATTGTATACCTTACTCTTTGTGGCAGCACCTAGAGTTTTAGGATCATTAATCACGGGTTTCATATGCAGGTACATAAGACCACAATTCTTTTACAATAACCCGTTGCTTTCGTTCATCCAATTTGTCATCGGCCCTTACACAGACGATCTAGGCAATGTGTTGCCATATGCCGTTGAAGGTGTCGGGGTTCCTGTAGATCCTCTTGCCTTTGCAGGACTTTTAGGTGAGTTTCTCTGCGGTGCTTCCATCAACGATAAGTTCATTTTCGAAGCATAACCTCATAAACGCCCATAAATAAAATGAGCTTTATTGTGACAGGAATGGTGGTGACTTCGTTAAACTTGTTACCATGTGGAAGGCTCGAAGGAGGTCGGATCGCGCAAGCCATGTTCGGTAGAAGCACAGCGGCCTTGTTATCGTTCGCCACTTCACTCCTTTTAGTCATAGGTGGTTTTAGCGGTAGCATCTTATGTCTGACTTGGGGGCTCTTTGCAAACTTCTTTAGAGGTGGAGAAGAAATACCTGCAAAGGATGAAATTACCCCTCTAGGCGACGATAGGTATGCTTGGGGGTTCGTCCTCGGGCTCATATGCTTTCTCACGCTTTTCCCAAACGGTGGAGGGACTTTCTCTAGCTCATTCCTAAACGGGCCGTATTTTAGGGGCAATTTGTAAGTATAGATGTAATGACAACGATGTATTTATAGCGGTATTGTTTTTGCCTCTTGTTGATGTTCCTATATTATATTGAACATCAACAGTTACTTCAACTGTAAAAAACCGGGTTCTTAGCAAGTAGCAACTAGTATGTTATGGCATATACAATCTTTCACATGATATTTAAAACCAAACATCTTAAAAAACCAACTGGTATAATCTTGGATCAGATAGTAGAATGTACATACATATTTGAAGTTATATAGACGTTTTCTTTTATTCTATTTTAAACCATTCTCTCATGTTAAATCTCATCGATAACCAAACTTAAATATTGTAGTTTAACGAGAATAATTACTATTGGGAATCCTGGGTGTCATTTAAATTTTATAAAATCCAATTTTATAATTATGATTATTAATATCTCATATTAATGACAACGAAAGCAATTTAATGATAATCAAAACCCGAGATTTAAACTCGTCAGTGATCCATATGCAAACCAATTAAACAATTAGCACAACCATAGGTGGTTTAGGATTATATCCTGACGAATACCAAGATTCACACTATGAATGAGAAAAAGGTTCCACTAGAAAACCAAGACACAAACGGGATCCGGTCCACAAAGCAACCCTTGCGGCTGCAACGGCTTCTCAAGCTACGACGGCGGGGGGGGGTGTGCGGCGGGGATGTGGATGTCGTGCGGCTGAGAGGAGGAGGGGAGGATGGCGACACCTTTTTTCTCCATAATTAAGTTAGGGTTATAGATTATAGTGTTATATTTATAAGAATGCATAATACACTTTTAACCTTTAATCTATTACACCTTTTCACAAGTAATTGACTATTAATTACTAATTGAACCCTTTTATTATTTAACTCTTTAAATAACTAACAATTATTTCTTAAATAATTAATCCTCCTTTCCACACAACTCGTGCCATGTATTTAACTACTTTAAATGCTTATTTAATTCTGTCCTTCAAAGTGCAACTCTTTGGATCGTATCTTAATAGTAACGTTATTAATTGAGTGTCAGACACCCTAATCCAACAATCTTCCACTTGGACAATTCTCAATTAACTTTTCAAACGTAGACAGCAGAGGACGTCTAGCTACATCTTGATGCCCTGACAAGATATGATGATTTACATTCGTTAACTATTATAAGCATACAAGCAACCTTTGTTTTACACTCTTAAATAGCCATAGTAACCTTATCTAATTCCTTTCTGTGTAAGCCATTCAATTGAACATGAGATATGGATAAAATTCAATCTCCCTATATTATTCAATCTCCGTATATTATTCAATCATTCTTATCTCATTCCTAATTCAAAGTGACCTGACAACTTCACCAAGTTTGAGCGCAACCACGCATTTACATCAGTTTGAATCAATGAGGTTACGAGAATGCTTAACTTCTTATTCATAAAAAGAACAGAATTCCTAGACAACATACAACTTCCATTCAACTTAGATATTATTCCCAATCAAGTACCCTTATTACTATCCTATTACGATACAGTGTTAGATATGATCAAAGAACAACCCTTTAGTTAATAGTAGTTCCAATATGTCTCTTAGGTCTAAGGGCATCTAGATCATACTATTATCAAAACATCTCATGACTATGATCAATGGAGATTATTTAGAAGCGAGTTACGTCCAATATTTATTCTCTAATACATATCCATGAATATTGGATCTCAACCCCTTGAGCCTTTATCTCATGAACAACCACTCCTTCATAATAGTCTTAGTTTGGATTGATTCCTATGAATCCAATCAATTATGGACCCCCTTTTGAATACTACTATTCAAGGATACTAAAACATACAAAATTTGAACATAGATACTTAATATAATGACTTTAACCATTAAATCATAAATTAAAACAACGTATCATAGTTCAAATCACCAAACATAATAAATATTCAAATCCATTCCCTAGCATATCTCAACCCAATACTCTCAGCATGTTGTTCATGTTTGTCCACTGGCATCGGCTTAGTGAATGGGTCAGTTAGATTCAGATTTGTATGAACTTTGTTTTATAATGATGTCACCTCGTTCCAAAACCTCTCTAATGTAATGGTACTTTCTAAGTATGTGCTTAGTATTCTAGTGCGACCTTGGTTCCTTAGCCTGAGTTACAGCCTAGCCTGAGAGTTATCTCTGTCAGTTTGGAAGCTAGCATCAGTATAGCACCTTACTGATAACTCTTCTTCCACTCCTCCATACACAAGGAACATTTCCTTTGTCTTTCTCAAGTATTTAAGAATGTTTTTCACTGCTCCAAAATGACTCTTACCAAGATTCTATTGATATCTACTTGTCATGCTCAAAGCATATGGACATATCGGGTCTAGTACACAACATTGCATACATTACCGAACCGATAACAGACGCATATGCAACACTTTCCATATATTTCTTTTCTTTATCTATTTTAGGACATTGATTCTTATTCAGTACCGTCCCGTTGACCATAGGCACAGATCCTTTCTTAGAGTCATTCATGGAAAAGTGTCTAAGTAACTTATCAATATAACTACTTTGATTCAAACCAATAAGTCGTCTCGTTCTATCTCTATAGATCTTAATTCCCAGTATGTAATCTGCCTCTCCAAGTTCTTTCATCTCAAAACACCTTTTAAGCCAAGACTTTGTATCCTCCATCATTGGCAAGTAAGATCCTAATTGACTTCAGCATGGCTACAGGTGAAAAGGTTTCCTCAAAATCAACTCCTTGAGTCTAAGTGTATCCTTTTGCTACTAGCCTTGCCTTGTAAGTCTGTAAGTTTCCATTCTTGTCAAGTTTCTTCTTAAAGAGCCATTTACTTCCTACAGTTCGACTTTCGGGAGAAAGATCAACCAAGTCCCATACTTGGTTGTCATACATGGATTGCATCTCAGCATTCATTGCTTCAAGCCATTTCTCAGATTCTGAATCTGAAATTGCAGCTTGATAAGTTTTGGGTTCAGCCTGATCAATAGTAAGGGCATCATGTAACCCTAAATATTTCTTAGGCATCCTACGAACCCTCGAACTTCTGCGAATGTTTTGTGTGTCAGCCGTTTCTTGAAATCTCTCAAATTCCTCAATAATTACTCTTGATTGTTTAGTTATTTCATTACGTGGGTTGGTCATTATTTTTGCTTGGATTTTCTATAAATCCACAACACTATCTCCAATCTCACAAGCTATGAATTCTTCCTTTGAGAATTCTCTTCTTCGTTTAAGGAAAACTTGATTTCCTTAGGATTGTAGAAATAGTAACCAATTTTCTTAGGATATCCAACGAAGATAACTTTATCTCCTCAGGGATCAAGTTTGTCTAATGACTCACTTGTAACGTAAGGGTTACAACCCCATACCCCGAGAAAAGATACTTTGGGTTTAACCCCATGCTATATCTCATATGGTGTTTTTTTGACTTTCTTGGTTGGAGCCATATTAAGCATTTTGACGGCAAATTCAAGTGCAAAGGTCCAGAAAGAATGAGGGAGGTTCGTATGACACATCCTTGATCGAACCATATCCAATAGAGTTCGATTTCTCCTTTCTGAAACTCCATTTAACTGGGGTGTCCTTGGAGTTGTTAGTTGAGAAATGATCCCAAATTTCTTTAGATGGTCAGTGAACTCCTGACTAAGATATTCCCCACCTCGATCCGATCGAAGTATCTTAATAATTCTATCAAGCTGATTTTGTACTTCGTTCTGGAACTCTTGAAACTTTTCAAAAGTCTCATGTTTATGCTTCATAAGATAAAGATATCCATGTCTATTGTAATCATCAGTAAAAGTAACAAAGTACCTTTCTCCATACCTACCCATTGTTCTAAATGGACCACAAACATTAGTGTGTATGAGTCCTAATAGATCCTTTGCCCTTTCGCCGACATTCAATAATGGGCTTTGGTTAAATTTCCACTTAAAAACACTCATACTTATTGAAATCATTCTTGTCGATAGAATTCAATATTCCTTCAGTTTGAAGTTTCTTCAAGCGGTTTTTGTTTATGTGACCAAGTCTACAATTCCAGAGGTACGTATCATTCACAGTGAATTTCTTAAGTATATTGGAGGTTTGGTATAACACGTTAGAATTATGAATATCTATCTCAATTATGAGGCCTTGCCTCAAAATAAAACAAATCATTTAAATATGCACATATATTGTCACCACAAAAAGAATATTTAAAACCTTGTTGTTTTAAAAACAAATATTTAAAACCTTGTTGTTTTAAAGCAGAAACTAAAATGATATTCATAGTAACACTAGGAATAAAATAAACATTGTTCAAAAGTTCTAAACCACTAGGAAGTAAAATGACTAAATCACCAAGTGTCTTCACAACAACCTTTTGTCCATTTCCAACAAATAGATCAAAGTCGTCTTGTTTCAGTTTTCTAATTTTCTTTAGTCCCTGCAAATCATTGCATATGTGTGAGCCACACCTGGTGTCGAACACCAAAGATTTGCTAACAAAAGAAAATGATTCAATAACGTGAATACCTGAAGAGCTGGCCTCAGAGGCCTTCTTTTGTTTCAACTCAGCAAGATACTTTGGACAATTACTCTTCCAATGTCCGGTTTCATCATAATGAAAACATTTTGCATCTTTGGGAGGTTTCTTGGAAACAACCTTTCCTTTGACCATATATTTCTTTGCTTTCTTTCCTTTCTTCTTGAAATCAGGTTTCTTGACTTTCCCATCTCTGATCATCAACACATCCCCAAACTTCTTGGGTATGTTCATCTCAACTGTCTTTAACATCATATGTAGCTTAACTATTTGCTTATCCAACCCATTCATATTATAGTTCAAAACAAACTAATCATATGTCTTAGGCAATGAATTCAAGATCACATCTCTAGCTAAATCATTACTTAGTGGATTATCAAGACGAGCTAGATGATCAATATAACTCTTCATTTTCAGTACGTGAGCACTGACCGATGAACCTTCTTGCATGCGACACCCTAGGAGTGATCTCAGCAATTCAAATCGTTCATGTTGGGTTTGTTGCTGGAACATAGCCTCTAACTGCTCTTTTATATCATAAGCATGTAGATTTTCTAAGGTCTGTTGGAGCTCAGGAGACATGCAAGCTAGCATGAGACAAGTAACTTTGAGAGAATCATCAACATGTTTCTCCTAATTCCTTCTAACAGTTTCAGACTATTGTTCAAGTTCACCGGTAATTGGTTTCTCCAAAATATACATTTTGGACTCAACTCTGAGAACAATTTTCAGATTTTTGTACCAATTCACGAAATTAGTATTGTCAAGCTTATCCTTCTCAAGGACCGACTTGAGTGAAAAAGGAGAGTTGGTCGTATTGTTTGTTGACATCTACAAACTTCATAACAAAATATTTAGAATTTCATGCTTGATTTTCTAATTAATTTATGACCCAATTAAAATGTGATCATCTTTAGGAATAGAGATCCTATTTCAATGATACAATATGAATGGCTAGACATTGTTCATACATATCATCTACATAGGTAGGTAACGATTACCGATTATGTCTCTATACAACTCTCTAGTTTGAGGTTGCGAGACCGAAAATGTCAAGCATTGTACGTTTGACAACTTGTAAGTCTCACATCACTCGATACGATCCAGTTTCAAATACCTTTTTTAAACTAGTTGGTCGTTCGTATCATATTTTAATTTAACAAACTCTTTTGTTAAATTAACTTTTATAAATTAACTCTTTAATTTATAAACTAGGTTTTACTTTTAATAAAACTTCTTTTGTGAATTTTCAAATAACCATTTATTTAAATCCATTGATTGTGAAAATCAGTTTTGTTTACAGTGAATATTTACCATAAATAAAACAATCCACACAAAACAATAAATCGAGCCCCTAGAAAAATTGGTTCGGTTTGTTCGAGCCATCAAACAAAACCGAGCCGATCACAAGGGGACAAAATAACCATTATTTAAACCGCTCCCACTTGATTCAAGATTTCTATCTTCAACCCTGTTTGTCATTTTCTTGGTCTTCAATCTTTTGTCTCGTTTATTATAATTTAACAAATAATACAACTTTACAGAAAATTGAAATAAACCTATAAATTACATAGGGTTCCAAATAACCCCAAATAAAATATAGAATTGAAATAACAAAAAACAACCATGAAAAACACAAGGGATCTAGGCTCGATTCACAATCACAACCAAATAAAGGAATGCTCCTTTTGTTAAAACAAAACCTTTTGACAAAATAAAACCTGGATCAAAAAATTAACATTTAATTGTTTGCATAACCTGGCTCTGATACCACTGTTGGGAATCCTAGGTATAATTTAAATTTTATAAAATCCAATTTTATAATTATGATTATTAATATCTCATATTAATGACAACGGAAGCGATGTCATGATAATCAAAACTCGAGATTTAAACCCGCGACTGATCCATACGCAAACCAATTAAACAATTTACACAACCATAGGTGGTTTAGGATTATACCCTGATGAATACCAAGATTCACACTATAGATGAGACAGAGATTCCGCTAGAAAACCAAGACACGAACGGAATCTGATCCACAAAGCAACCCTTGCGGTTGCGGCGGGTTCTCAAGCTACGACGGCGGTCGGTGGTGTGCGGCGGTGATGTGGCTGTCGTGCGGCTGAGAGGAGGAGAGGAGGATGGGGACAAATTTTTTCTCCACAATTAGGTTAGGGTTTTAGATTATAGTGTTATATTTATAAGAATAAATAATACACTTTTAACCCTTAATCTATTACACTCTTTCACAAGTAATTGACTATTAATTACTAATTGAACCATTTCATTATTTAACTCTTTAAATAACTAACAATTATTTCTTAAATAATTAATCCCCTTTTCACACAACTCGTGTCACGTATTTAACTATTATAAATACTTCTTTAATTCTGTCCTCCAAAGTGCAACTTCTTTGATCGTATCTTTATAGTAACGTTATTAATTGAGTGTCAGACACCCTAATCCAACAATTACTACATCATCATTTAAGAGTCCTTTCAACATTTAATAACTTCATTTCATTATCAACCTAGTGCTCTATGGTAAAGATGAAACTCATCTATTCTTTTATACTATCAGACTACTAATATATCAAAAAGTTAAAATTCACTACGTGAGAGCATGTCTTCTAATAATCAACTTCCAAGTCCTTAAGTATGACTTATTAGTTCTTATAATTAACTTAATGCAACTTTTGAGTCTTTGCAAAAAACCTTATGTATATCACACAACACAAATGTCATTTAAGTCCCCTAGGTTATACACATATAGGTGAACAACCTTTTTGCATAAGGCCAATAGTAGCGGAATGATGTGATAGTGAAAATGTTGTTATGTACCTAGTCATGTCAGCATTGTTGATGATGAAAAATCTTATTAATGGCGTGATAGTAAAACAATTTTTTTAAGATTGCTTGATTTTTCATTATTAGTTATAAATTATAATCTTAATATTTTTTAGTCTAATATTTATAACAAAATAAACTATTAAATAAATAAAATAAATAAGAAAATCCATAATATTATCACTAGAATTGTTGACCCGGTGATAGAGGCAAAGTTTTTCTTGAAGCACCTATGGAGGTCCTGGGCTCGAGTCCTACAGAAGTAAAAAAAATTTGTTGTTAAAAACAAATGAACTTAAACACTACATCTAATATATATAATTTATCTATTAGGTAAAACAATGCTTCAAACTTCACGATATCTCCATGAATGTTCGTTCAAATCGGCTTTAAGGTTATTATGTATTTTTAATTGTGTATCTTCATATGATTTCCTTGTCTTTGTTCATCGTCCACCTCTACTAAAATGGTGTTGTCATCTTTATAGTTTGCAATCACCATCCCTTTATCATCTAAAACCATACTTATATAAATTTAAAAATCATACATAGCATTCCGGATGTTTTCTTATGCATATATATTCAGGATTAGCAATTATGTGACACTTCTTCTTGATGTTAAACATTCCCTCAATATATGTTGAATTTTTAAATGAAATAAGATTTTCTATTGATTGGCATATTGAAATACAGAATTTTTACTGATTGCTTACTAACAAACACAAATATAATACTTGAATAAAAACAACAAAGAGAAGTTCTTTCAAAGTATTAACTTGTTTATATTCATTGATTACATAATGTAGTAATAGGAAAACAAATGGACATACTAGCTAACCTCAAAACTATATAAGTGTGTGGTATTTATATATAAAAGTTAAACACTAGAACAAATCTTGACTATCCATTCTAGGTTTATGATCAATGGCATCTTCTAGCCATTAATGTACAGATTGTGGCATTCCATGAATGTGTAATACTATTGGTAACAACTTAATGTATAACATAGAAAAGAATCAACAACACAGAAGATCAACAGTTGTTGAGTAATCTTGTCGCCACTACTCTTTAAGACAGTCACTTTTGTCTACAAAAGTAGTGAATCAGTAGATCTTCATAACTTCTAGATACACATATGTTGGTTTATAGTTGTTCAGTACTTCATTAGTTAGATATAGTCCTTTAACATATGGACTTTTCCTTTGGCAAATCTGATAGAAACAACATAGAACATTGATACATAGTGTTTGGGTAGTTTCATCCTCTTCATGTCTCAATAAATTCATCTTAGTATGATGCTACCAAAACTATCTTACCCTTCAAGCATTCTCATCAAAAGGACCATTACATGTAGCCTTTTAGATCCCTTATTGGATTATCAAAAGGGATCTCCACCAAATCTCTCATGTTATGCTAAGACAATTTGAGTAGGTCAAATTCACTTACTCTGATTCTTAGAAAGAATTGGTGGATGACTTAAAAATCCATGTAGTGAATGGATCATATACATTTAGAGGAGTAACATGTTGAACATCTTCTTCACCATTTCTACTCGGTTCAACATAAACCCGTTGACCAATCTTCACCTTTAGATTTGTATTTCTATCTTATATCTTCATATTATTTGATGAGAGAGTGCATTCTTTCTAGTTTATTTTGGTTAAGCTTTAGAACTTCTAGTTCATCCAGGTGAAAGGATTTTAGGCCATATCCCCGATCAGTGATGTGTACTTAGCCACTTTCTTGGAATTCTTCATTTTTAGTCTTTAAGGACTCACTTTCAGAAGTTTTCTATGGATTGTTCCAATATCTTCTAATCCTTTTAGCTACTAAATGATGCTTTATTTCTTTTGTTGAAGCAACAAACTAGAAATATAGTGGTAATTCATTTGCTTGAGGTGGTTGTTTAACTGAGGGAGTATAGTGCTTAGCAGTTTGATTTGTTGATTATGTTGATTGGTCATGAGTGGAGATGCTTGTGATTTAGCATGCTGAGCATTGGATGGTGGTTCAACAGATACATGAATTTCAATAGTTTTAGATTCCTTCTTGTTTTTTGTTCAAAAACTTGCTTTGTCTTCTCAAGATGTGATCTATATATTCTTAGAAGTACCCTTTCCACCTCTCCAAACTCAAAGTCATTTCTTGAGGTTCTGAGCCTCGGTCTCATCAAGTTAACTATATCAAATTTATGGAAGCAAATCACCTGATCTCTTGACTAGACTACTCTTCAGCTGCTAATCTAGTGATGAATTAAGGGTCTTTGCTTTAATCATATTGCCACTCATAGATTGGATGATATGATGATAAAACAAAGTTTGAATGAATTGTGAACACTAATTTGTAGAGCAGAAATGTTATTTCCTCATGACTACTTTTAAAAATCTTGAGAACTTCTACAATTTGCTTTAGAATGTCTAGAGCAAATCAAGAATGTCATACTAAGTATTATTGTCATTGATGAATCCATTTCCCTGTTTATTCTATATTTCTATGTCTCTTTAATATATCCAACACCAAGCACTTTGGTTCCTTATATTAATTATTTAATTAATTAGTCTTGCTTTTACTACCTTTTTTCGTTCAACTTACTTTATGAGTATGACTGATGATAGAGGTTGATCATTATTTGAGAAGCTTATTTTAGAAGGAGGAGATGTTGGTTCTTTAGTCATCGGTTAGGAGGTTCTTTGTGTAGTTCTTTTCATTTTTCCTTATTTCCTCTCTCATGCCTCCGTGGCTTCTACATAACTTGGAAGCTCACTAGCTATTATTTCTTTCATGTTCTCTCTGATGTTCATATCAAGAGTAGACATACTTATTTGGTTCTACTTATTTTCTATAAAAACATAATACTTGAGATGCACTTTCATTTGTTGCTTGTCTCCAACATCCTTTCTGAATCTTTCTATATTCTTTATCTCGTATTTAACTCCTTTCTCTCTTGCTAACTCAGATGATCTCTCCCTTTTAGCATGAGTTGCAACTGTCTATTTTTACTCGAATTCAACTAAACTCCTTCTATTAACCCCTTAAAGTTGAATCTCTTTTCTTTAAGCTAAACTGTCAATCTATACTTTTTGAGTCTTTATCCTTCTTTTTTCGACTATGAGGTTGGATCATTTGTGTATGATCTATAGTGGTTGTTAGAAGAGCTTTTTAAATGACTCTTCTTTGAGTAGTACTCTCTGCAGATGGATTAATAGACTTAGAAAGTATTCTCTTAATAGCTTTAGGTTGTTTTTTTAATAGAACCATAGATTTTGGCTTGTTATTCTTATAGCTCTAGATGCTTTGTTCTTTTGTTAAAACAACAATGTTCTTTAGGTTGTTTTTTTAATAGAACCACAGATTTTGGCTTGTTATTCTTATAGCTCTAGATGCTTTGTTCTTTTGTTAAACAACAATGTTCTATCTCATTAAAGCTGCTTGAACTTCACCAAAGTACAAGTTTACAAGTTATCTTTTGGTATTCTTTGGGGAGAGCTCCATCATCATGGTCATGAGGAATCTCTTCTTTCTTTCCTAAGACTCAGCCTTTAGTTCTTCCTAAGACTCGGCCTTAAAAGCAAATCACCTGATCTCTTGACTAGACTACTCTTCCAACTGCTAATCTGGTAATGAATTAAGGGTGTTTGCTTTAATCATATTGCCACTCCTAAATTAGATGATATGATGATAAAGCAAAGTTAGAATGAACTGTGGACATTAACTTTTAGAGTAAAATCTTGAGAACTTCTACAATTTGATCTAGAATGTCTAGAGGCAAATCAAGAATGTCATACTAAGTGTCATTGTAATTGATGTATCCATTTGCCCTCTTCATTCTATATTTTTCTGTCTCTTTAATATATTCAACACCAAGCACTTTGGTTCCTTATATTAATTACTTGATCATTCAGTCTTGCTTTTACTACCTTTTTTGGTTCAAATTTCTTTATGGGTATGACTGATGATAGAGGTTGATCATTAACAGAGATGGTTATTTTAGAAGGAGGAGATGCTGGTTCTTTAGTTAGCAGCCATGAGGTTCTTTATTTAGTTCTTTTCATTTTTCCTTATTTCCTCTCTCATGCCTCCTTGGCTTCTTCATAACTTGGAAGCTCACTAGTCGTAACTTCTTTCATGTTCTCTGATGTTCAGATCAAGAGTAGACATACTTATTTGGTTCTACTTATTTTATAGAAAAAACATAATACTCGAATTCACCTAAACTCCTTCTATTAACCCCCTTAAAGTTGAATGTCTTTTCTTTAAGCTAAACTGCCAATCTATACTTTATCGAGTCTTTATCCTTCTTCTTTCGACTTTGAGGTTGGATCATTTGTGTAGGATCAATAGTGGTTGTTAGAGGAGCTTTCTAGGTGACTTTTCTTTGAGTAGTACTCTATGCAGATGCATCAGTGGACTTAGAGAGTATTCTCTTGATAGCTTTAGGTTGTGTTTTTAATAGAACTATAGATTTTCGCTTGTTAATTTTTATAACTCTAGATGCTTTGTTCTTTTGTTAAAACAACAATGTTCTATCTCATTAAAGCCACTTGAGCTTTACCAAAGTACAAGTTTACAAGTTATCTTTTGGTCTTCCTTGGGGAGAGCTCCATTCTCATGGTCATGAGGAATCTCTTCTTTCTTTCCTAAGACTTAGCCTTTAATTATTCCTTAACAGTCATAGGCCTCTTTCTTTTGTTTGCAAAGACAAAGGAAGAATAACATGCAATAAGTTTGATTGTTAAGAATTCAGTGGATGTACCTATTGCCTCATTATTAGTTGGTATAATGGTGACTTCTAGGGCATTTGTATTAACGTTCACCTTAGAGTTAATTGTTATTTCAGCCTTAACATCCGGTTGACCAAAGATCTTTTCAGCTAATTTCTTGAGCTTAAACAAGTGTATCCCTTTGATATCATTGAAGTTGAGTTGTTTCTACTTCAAGGGTAATTACCTTTCTTTCCATTTTCATGTCCTATTGTTTAGTATCCTATTATAGTGACTATCAACTGACTAGTAGATTTAGATGCTGATTAAATCTCCTGCCTGATGGATTCAAGAGTTGTCTCCTCTGCCAACTTCTCAAGCACCTCAACAAGTTCAAATAGAACTATGAGCATAGGAGCTTCTTCGTCGGTAGATGACTTTGGATTGGCTTCAAGTCTCAGTACTAATTCTCTCTTAAAAGCTAGTTCATCCATCCTTTTTCTTTTATGAGAGAAAGAAGCACCTCACTTATTCAACTAAACCATTTTTTTTCTTGCCGAGTTGAACTTTCTTATTCAATCTACTCATAATATTTCTAAATTCCATCCTCTTATCCTCATATCTATCCCATGCTGATTTAATAAAGCATTTAGCTTAATTATAGCTTTGGATATAAGCTCATAATTTTTATTCCATGTTAAGGAGAATGGATTTTGCTGCAAGCTACTGACTACTTCTTTGCCTAGTTGAAGGAAATCATTAGCTACTTTGGGTTCGTCTTTTTTTGGTAGCATCATCTGAGATTCAAGATGACACTAATGTTCAACAGGAAGACACATCTAATGGTTCTTGTTGTGTTGGTGACTACTAAAGACATATATGATGGACTGCTTAAGATCAATAATCTCTTGAGGAGTAAATACCTAAGCAACCCCGAGGTGCTGAATGAAGAAATAACACTAAGAACGAAGTCCTGAAGCTATAGAATCTAATATTAAGTTAAAGTGTTGTTTACTTAGGAACTACCTTCGTTATTCATAGGATAGTATTGGCACAACCGCACATCACAAGGTGAAAACATTGTACATTGGACCCTAGCCAGGGGCTTTGCCCCTTGGACCCAAATTTCAATTGTATATAAAGGGTTTTAAATCCTTTTTGAAATACATAAATTATCAAAAGTTTTGATGTAACATTGATGTTACACATTTTACGAAAAATATGAATTTGACATAAATTTTAGCCGCGAAAATGATTTTATACCACAAAATGAACGACCAAAACCAACAAGTCACACAACCTAGGAGTGCTAAAAACCAAGGGTGTGACATCTACCATTAAACCACCGCTTAACCATTATCAACTAGGATATTGTCAAGCACCTCCCTTAGCACCATCGAGACACCATACTTATTTATCACCTCCACCTTCACTAATGACATATTTTTTCCTTTTTGTTCCCGTATCTACATATCAAGAAAGTGGATTTATAACTATAGATTTGATGATTTTGTTTATAGAATTGTGGATATGGAGAGAGGGAGTGGTGTAAAAATGGTCTATTGAATAAAATACGAGGGGAGTTATTAGATCATGTGAATGGAAGAGAAAAACAATGATTAAAATGCCCTTTAGATTATAGTTAAAGCTAAAACAAAACAAAAAAATGAAGGGTTTTTTATTAACTTTAGGAGTTTTCACTCTAAGATGAGGTTTATAAATGATACATTCTATAAATATATACACATATACATATATAAGGAATAATTCAAATAATAATCCACAAAAAACATGGATTACGTATATGTAACTATGTGTTACCATGTGCACAACTATGAGTAACGTATATGTAACTCATACTAGTAATGTATATATAACTCATTTCACCATCATCTTCATTCCGAGGGGATTTAATTCAAAAAATATATAATAGACCTTAAATAATGATGTTGACGTTCGCTCAAATACACTTTAAAAGATTATAAAAATAATTTATAAATTATATAATTGACTACAGGTGGTTTTTATGATTTTCAATTGATCTCCTCCTATATAAAATAGAAATATATATTTATAATAATTATAACAAGAATATATACTTTTTGAACAACAACATTTTTATTAATAAGAAACTAATAAGAAGCTAGCCTAAAAGAAATTATAAGCATAAAATTGGGTTTTAAACCACTCAGTTTAAAAAATAATAGATTTACAACTTCTATCACCGACCACGTTAAGGAATAATGCAACACATCATCAAAAGTTGTAACCATGTGCGAACTTTTCTTATCAACGACCATGTCATTCTGAAGCTTCCATATATATAACCTACAAAGCACCCACTGCCTTAATCAAGTCTTTCATCGATGCCCGTAACTATGCCTGATCGATTCACCGCACAAGATGTAAAGGGAATACCCAGATCTAACCACATTCTTATCTTACGCATAATTAGGGTGATTGATCAATATTTCCGAATAAAACAAGTGAGTTTTTCTCATAAAATGGACACAGAGTATAAAAAACATCCACACCTTTAAAATCTAAAATCACCCTAGTTAGAAGTGTGTTTAGCAAAACTCCCCATGCCCATATGTTAACCCACCTTGGCAGTTGTTCTAATGCGGTTATGGGTTGGTTTTGGCCTCTTCCATAACCATTACCGATTGGTTGATTATGGAAGGGTCGGTCAACTTTCGGTTATATATTGGGTTTCGGTTAATAAAGTTACAACATATGCGGTGGCCTTTATGTACATTTCATGCGTCTTCTTTGGCATCAGGTCTTAGATTTATATGCTTAAATCACACAATTCTGAATAATTCTCAAATAGTACTTTTTTATAGAGTTTTTTTAGACTTAAATTTCGGTTATAGGACAACCTTAACCATAACTGTACTCAGTTTATCAATTAATCACTAAACCTTAACCATGACCATTGGTTATATCGGTTTTCGGTTAAGTTGGTTCATTAACCATTTCGGTTAAGTTGGTTCATTAACCATTTAATGGTCGGTTATGGTTAAGCTTTGAACACATGTAAGCTTGGCTTACCTTCCTAAACAAATGGATCTTTGCCACTGTCATTTATCTCCATCCACTCATTGGCTCACCAAAGTATCTTTAACCTCCTCCAACACATTCAATCTAGCGTATAAATTGGCCAAAGAAGCACCATTGTGCAAATGCTCTAACCAAATCATAGTTGACTATCCATTACCAACTTTCCTTTTGATAAAAGAAAATGGAACAATAACCTTATTATCAAGCTTTAAGTAAGACTTTTAACATTCTACACCACACCTTGTTTCCATTCACACTTGAAATGATTCTTCAAGCCATAAATAAAAGAAATAATTTCTTTCCATAAAGTAGACTGAGTCGACACAAACCTCCATCTCCGGTTTTAAGGAAATGCAAGATTAAAAGCTTCAAGAGAAACATACCAAGACTCCCATTATCTTTAGACACCAATGTTTTCTCCCATGCAACCCAATGCAAATTATGTGTCCCTTATAACTCCCCAAGAAAAAAGTTCGACCAAATTCTTTCCATGGTCTTCATATATTTTAGTGACACTAGAAAAATTAAAAAAAAATATATCCTAACTCTTAGTATTTACCATGTTTTCCCCTATCAAAATCCCTAAATAAAAACGGTAAACATCTCGTATAAGGGACCATATCGCACACCTTTAGAGGTTTAACACCAACACAAAAATACTCGACTTATGAAGATTTATTATAAGCCCCAAAGCCACAAAGAAGTAGTTTAACATCTAACAATCGACTAAACATTCAAGGTTGACTACTCACCTACAAAACTAACGTCATTAACATAAAACAAATATGAGAGAGATTAATACAATCATCCCCCACTGAAATTTCTTTAAATAGCCTCGTTTAAATTGTATCTTCTTTAACAACATGGTGCCCTTCCTAATAGTAATAAATAGAAACAATGACAATCAGATATAGAAACAATGACAATCAGATATGGAAACAATGACAATCAGATATACTTTTTCCATATAACTCCAAACCCTAAAAATTTTCTATCCAAAATATCTCTAACTTAATGGATCATAAGCTATTCTGAAATCCATTTTATAGATCATTTGTTTTTCTAATGTTTCTTTTTAACTCAATCCACGAACAACTTAGTCATAAAAAAGGAAAGCAAAATCTATATAGAATCATAGTCCAATAAGAAAAGACTATTCAGAATACTTCTAAAATCTAATCTCATCTTATCTTATCTTACTACTTTAATAAAATAGTAACTAAGTGAATACGTGTTATCGTCACATTCCATCTCACCAAAATTTTCCCCCTTTTCTCTCCTATTAAATATTATATTAATTACTTACTAATAATAAATTAAGAAAATATCTTTTTATAAATATGTTTTCTAAGGAAATAAAATTTTATAAAATAATATTTTTTCTAAAACATCAAATGTTGGATCAAGAAGAAGGCTAGTGCAACCAAAACCTATTTACTTAGATAATTTTGGTACTACATGCAAAGGCTTCCGAAGCTTAGCATGGAACTTCCGAAGATTGTAGAGTTCTTCCGAAGACAAAGTGAAAGATCAACTTCCGAAGACAGAACTCTACTTCTGAAGTCAAGAGCATGCTTCCGAAGATCAAGTCTTAAGAGAAC
>BJCM01241300.1:0-43700 GCA_018326385.1 Flaveria bidentis | reverse complement strand
TATTTGGTTTATATGTTATCTTTAATTTTAGATTAATTATGTTGATGATAAAATTTAATTTACATTTGATGATTAAATCATTATAAGGGTTAATTTAAAAGGATTAATTAAGTTTTCTTCGTTGTATTAAAATATATGTTTACGCGGTCGACAAATAACCTTATTTATAAAAAACCCCAAATTCATATTGGAACCCTAGTTTTCGTTATATCGTTAACCTTATTATTGACCTAAATCTTATAATATATATATATATAGGTGCCTTGTGACGTTCATCTTAGAACGACGTTTATTATTGTTCTTATTAATCTTCATAATATACTTATTGATCAAGTGAGTTTTCCTTGCCCCCTTTTTATATTTTCACACTAATTTGGGGTGAAACATGATACTTATTCTCATACACTTGTAAACGTTTAAACTTGTAAGCATTTGCAATTCATATTTTTGTCATGGTTATTTGTGTGTTGTAAGCGTTTATATGAGATACATATTTTTGTTTGCAATCATTAACTATTGCTAGCCTGGCGACATCTTAGATCTTTGGGCCTGACAAGCCTATTTGGTGCTAAAGCCAAGGTATTGCCGGCTCCTGATGACGTATGCTTGTTCATCATAGGAACCAAATACACTTAGCCAATCTTTTATACTTGTAATCAAGTCGAGGTTTGGTTGTAACGATATGTGTTATATAACCTTACTAATTTATGACCTATGACATGAATTGCTACTTGTAACTTTATCATATTACGTATGAAAACCTTGGAAACTCACCAACTATTTTTAGTTGACCTTTTATTTTTATCATGTTTCAGGAAATCCCTAAGTTTAATGTGGACTTTTGAAGCTTGCAATAAAAACTAGGACTTGGACCTAGTTTAATAAATAAAATGTTTATGTAATGTTTTGTTTTGTTTGGAACTTATTTCATGTTTGAGACTTATGTTTGTTATGCCTTTTGAAAATTATAATTTTAATATTTACATTTAAATATAGCGTTATGTGGTTGTGAACAATCTTAACCCTCACATCTCGACGTTTCCGCCGTCAAGGTTGGGGTGTGACAATTCTCTTGTCATTAATAAAAATCACTTTTAGTAGAAAACTCATTTTAGGTGAAAAAACTCTTTGACATAACTTTAAACATTTTTTTATTACATGTAAGACTTGAATCCAGAACCTTTTTATCTTAATAAAGTCTTGAGCATCTCACCTCAACCATTTAGATTGAAGATCATTAAAGGTTCATTATCTTTCTAATAATAAACAACTTGTACGAAGAGTGGTCTATTTTTTTTCTATGCTAACCAACCAGGGCTTGCAAGGTGACAGCTCCTCATATTTTCTTTTTTTTTTTCATTTTGAAAATTACAACTTTCATTTCCGTATATAGACATGTGGAACTAATAAAATTAACAAAAACATCTGCAGCTCAACTCGTCTGATGCTCACTTCACAACCCAATAGACGCGAGAACAATCCTGGTGCTTGGTCAGATGTAGCAGACTCAGTTAACGTTCTTAGTCAATTTGTCATAGATCCTCGACAAGCCCATTTGAAAGCCACATACTAGGTTTTGTGTTGTCTCCAAAGTACACCGGGACACGAGAGACTACTTCCAAAAGAAGAAGAAACGATCCGTGGTACCTATTTGTGATTGGGATAGTTTAGGATGCTCTTTCTCAAGGAGGTCACGGGTTATTTTTTTTTTAGAGGGGCGTCAGTTTTATGGAAGTCAAAGAAACAATTTTGCGATGTCTTGTTCATTTGCTAAAATAGAATATTGATCTACATCCACAATAAGTGAAATATTGGGATGAGATGGTTGTCAGCAATTACAAACATTCTTTTCAAGTTTTTGCCTTCCTAAGACTTAGACTTGGGAATTACTTCATTCCAACATACTCTAACATGGGGATGAGTATTGGATCACATATTACTTTGAGGTATCTTCTTATTTGAGGGAGATAATGTTTCTTTGATTTTTTTTATCTAGGTAATCGTTATTACATTAAGGGTAATCGTTATCATACGCGAGGAGACAAAATATGATTGGTTTACTCGTTTTATTATCGAAAGGATTTTTCTATGGGTGTTTTAACCGATATTTCACTTATGAATATTTGTAATCAATGAGAAAACTTACAAGTTTAATTTTTTAGAAACTACAAAAGTGAGGGTTGTTTAGCAACTTGTAAATGATTTAAGTGTTTAATCAATAAGAGGTCTGAACCATTAATTGTTAAACCATTAAGAGGTCTGAACCATTAAAAGCTAGTATATCGTTTAACTATTCAAATGAAAATGTTTGACCAATTCAGATAAGAGGTCTTAACCATTCAGCATTAGACCTCTTAACCATTTAACATTAGTATAATGCTTAACCATTCAGAGGCAAATGTCTGAACCATTCAGACATTTGCTCGCGAAAAAAACAATCTAAATCATTTTTTTTGAACGGCCAACGAATAATTTTTTAAGCCCGGTCACCCGGTAAACCCATTGGCGAAAGACCACCCACGCCCGCGAACACAGACAGCGCCGGTGACCAGGCTCGCCCACCATTCCAAGGGAAACCCACCACCTAACGGTCCACTGTGGTAAAACTCTTGGCCCACTAGAAACATATTGCATCACTCCAACCCATAACCTCTACTTTGTAAAGTTATAGAATATCTTCTCCTAAACCAGTTGATATAAGACTTATTGACAATCTCAATCGTTAAATGATACAATTCAAACATTTGAACCTACAAGAAACTGTCTTGCCTCGGAGTTGGAATTAGATTTTTACACATCAATATCAAATAATTAAACCAAAGGCTTTATCCTTTGTGGTGTTAAAACTTAAAAAGTGGTGCCTATAAGCACCACCAATGACACCAACTTCAACCACAATCTTCATAACGACTTCATTTTGCATCTCGATCATCCAATGAGTTAAAAGATCTGTTGATCTCTTCATTGAATCAAGGTCAGTCATTTAATTAAACTCTATGAATTTACATATGCTACTATAAGTGTTTGTTGGATTTGATTTCTGTAATGGAATATGAATCTGGTTAAAATGCAAAATTCTTACGATCTTACTTAACGATAATGTTGATCTGTAAGTGTTTTCACCTTGCTAATTTGATGGAATGATTATTGTATTGCATATGTATGCGTTGATGCGAATCGAAGATTTTGACTAGACGACCTTATTGTTTGAGTATCACAGGTCAAACAAATGAACAATCAATATGTGCATGAATTAGGTTGTAATAATTGTAGTTTATCTAGGTTAAACTCTTAAATTGTTTTGGATAGATACGTGTTTGATGCAAATTGAGAAATTTGCTAGATACAGCGGTTTATTGTTGTAGCTTCGTTCTTAAAGTATCGCTCAACATGGTTTATTTGGGATAAATCTCTTGATTATTAGCTAAAGTTGTTGTTTTTGTTACTGCTCTATAACAGTTGGACTGTAGAGTGATTATACAAGTAGTATTAGGATTTTCAAGATACATGATGAAACTGAGATGAGATTACTTGCAGGGAACAAATTGCTATTTTGATCATTTGCACATAAAGTTAGTGTCACTCTATGTTTGGTCTGTGAAAAATGGAATGTAAAGTGGGGTCAGGAATGTAGTATCTTTGCTTAAAACAAAAACAGTTTCTGTTATTTGGGTTACCTTACAGGTTGTTTTCCTATTGATATGGATCCACTCAACATAGATATTAGACATTCTTTTATTGGGCTGTTTACAAAGTTTAACTTCTAGTGAAGTAAACCATGAACTTTTTTGGCTACTGTGCTTATTTTTATAGTTTGATACAAGCTTTGAGATCTCTGAGGTAGAGTATGAATGATCAAGTCATCAAGAACATTATACTGAATAATTAAATTTTTGTTTACAAGAAAACTTTCGAAGTTAAGCAAGTATGTGCTCTTTTATGTGATTTTTAACTTGTGGGCATTCTTTGTTTGTGGTTTATACTGTTTGGGAAATGTAGCTAATTGAGTAATGATCATTTTGAAGGATAAGAAAATGGGATCCATGGTACCTCAGTTTCTGCTTATTGGCTTTGTTTTGTTCAACTTTCTGGGAAATATACATGCTGGTGTCACAAGCAGTTTCATCCGTTCACAGTGGCCATCAATTGACATTCCTATTGATAGTGAAGTTTTTGCAGTTCCCAGTGGTTACAATGCTCCAGAGCAGGTAAACTTTTGAGGTTGTTCAACTTGTACAAATTCTTTATATTTTTACATTCTTAAAAAAAATACACATCAAAATAATTATATGTGAAGTATGTGATCCCCAGATTTCATAATGCATTATGAAAATTATTGCTTTTAACTTCAACCACTCTTCATGTTGTTTTAGTTTAGTTTTTTGTTTCATTTTCTCATTCTGTAGGTACACATCACTCAAGGAGATTATGATGGAAAAGCTGTAATTATAATATGGGTGACACCTGTTGAACCAGGGTCAAACCAAGTAAAATACGGAAAGACAGAGAAAAAGTATGATTTTACTGCAGAAGGGACGGTGAAAAATTATACCTTTTACAACTATACATCTGGCTATATTCATGAGTGCCTTATCAATGACCTTGAGGTATTTGTTGGTTAACTCCAGTATGGCATTTTATTTGCATCATAATTCTTCAAATTGGCCTGAAAGATCTGTTTCATGACTAACAAGTGTCTTATTATTAGTATGACACCAAATACTTTTATGAGATCGGAGAAGGTGAATCTGCTCGATCATTTTGGTTTCAAACTCCTCCAAAGATCGATCCAAATGCTTCTTACAAATTTGGAATTATAGGTGAGTTACTTATCTTTTTTTTTGATGAAATTAGTATGACTCTTTTTATGGATTAATTATTGATTATGTGTTTTAGGTGACTTGGGTCAAACACTCAATTCTCTGTCAACTCTTGAGCATTACATACAGAGTGGAGCGCAAACTGTGTTACTTGTTGGAGATCTATCTTATGCTGATAGGTATATGTATGATGATATGGGTGTACGCTGGGATTCATATGGTCGTTTTACTGAAAAAATTCAAGCATATCAACCATGGATATGGGCGGCAGGAAATCATGAGATAGAGTATATGCCATATATGGTAAGTTGTCATACTAACATTACTATTACTACTAAAATTTTCTTCCTATCATGGATATAGCTTCTTGCAATCTTGCATAAGTTTTGTCTGTATTTCTATCAATCATCGTTGATTCAATTTGCTCACTAAATGATATTTTATAAAGTTTATGTTTCCATAACACATGCAATTTATCGTTCTAAAACAAAACACATGCTATTTTCTTATCATTAGATGACATCACCCTAACCTTTGATTCTTGAATTTCTTTATTGCCCAGAATGAAGTTGTTCCTTTCAAACAATATCTTTATAGATACCCCACTCCTTATGCTGCCAGTGAAAGCAGTAGTCCTCTTTGGTATGCCGTCAGACGTGCTTCAGCACATATAATTGTGCTATCCAGTTATTCTCCATTTGGTAGTGTACCTTTTTACCTTTGTTTTTCTTTCCTCAAATTGCATAGAAAGGTAATTCAATTTTCTGTTGGTTTCTGTTTTGGGTGTTATGCTTTGTTTGCACCCACAAAAAGGCTCAAACTTTCCAAAAGGTTGTCATTTAGGGTAATCTATCAAGGTAACCAGCTAACCGCCTAACTGGTTTGGTGATTACCATGTGCTAGTCAACATGGTGAAAGTTACTTAGATGCCACCTGCCACATCATCATTTTGATGGCGACCCAGGCCAAATTATGTTTTCAAAATTTGTGCCTGATGTGGCTGCAAACAAAATGTAAAAACTGAAATAGTAATCAGCTGAAAGTTAGTTTAACTTTTTATGCAATTAGTCCTGTTTCTTTATGCATTAGGAGATGACTTTTATAGATTACTTTTGTCTGATACCTTTTACATATTTACCAGTAAAATATACACCTCAATATCGGTGGCTGGAAGCAGAATTTAAAAAAGTCGACAGGAAGAAAACACCTTGGCTTATTGTTCTAATGCACACCCCTCTATACAACAGTAATAGTGCTCACTACATGGAGGGTGAAAGCATGCGAGTTGCATTTGAGAGTTGGTTTGTTCAGTACAAAGTTGATGTGATCTTTGCTGGACACGTTCATGCCTATGAAAGATCGGTTTGTCACACTACTTTTTATCTTTTTTCTTACTGATAATAAGATTAAATAAAGCAATTCCATATAAGAAACAGCTGAGCCACATGTGTGTAGGGTATTTTATGACATGATATGCTATTAACAAACTATAAGATACTTTAAGAGGTGGCAAGATGGGTGGGTTGCGTAACAAGTTAAAATGGATTCAGATCGACCTGTACATAAAGTTACACCCATTATACGACCTACCCATTGTTCCACCTCTGTAATACGCTAAGCAACGGTGTACAATTATAAATAAAGTTAATGGGCAGTAGAATCATACAAGTAAAAATAGGTTTTAAACAACAATCTATTACTGCCTCTTATGACAATATGATTAATGGTATTTCTAATGTTCGTTGGCTTTTAATACTAGTAAATTATGCAATTTCAGTACCGGATCTCAAACATTCATTACAATGTAACTGGTGGTGCGAGTTATCCTGTGCCAGACAAATCAGCTCCTGTTTACATAACCGTTGGAGATGGTGGAAACCAAGAAGGTCTTGCATCCAGGTGATCTTTCATTAAAAGTTTTACTTTTCTTTAGAATATTATGAAATAGGTAACCATGACTCCGTGGTTCACTCTATGTTAAATCTGTGATGGGTTTTGTAGGTTTAATGAACCTCAGCCTGATTATTCTGCATTTCGGGAAGCTAGTTATGGACATTCTACACTTGAGATAATGAACAAAACACACGCATTCTATCACTGGAATCGGAATGACGATGGAAAGAAAGTTGCAACTGATTCCTTTGTGTTGCTAAACCAGTACTGGTGAGTACCACATTAGCCCCTGCTGCTGATGTTGAACTTACATTCTTGTCTATTTTTCATTAGTTCCTGTTTGGATAAGACAGATTTTGCTTCTGATTTTTGAGTCAAATACTATCTTCGGATATTTGGTTCATACCTAGGGGTGGGTGTTCATTGATTCGGGCTTCGGGTTCTTGAGTTTGGTTTCTATGGTTTGACCTTTTTTTGAGGTCAAACTGGAAACCGAATCCAAAATGGTCAAAGTGAACCGAAAATCAAATTTGACCATATATTGAACACATGCCAGCAGTATCAAAATTTGTTATCTGGAGTCAAATAAAGTTGCCCATTTAACAAAAGTCACTTTTTTCACAAAAATTCCTTTAGTAATTTCTTAAGTAGTTAGATTTTCCAAAGACAACATTTAATCTTATAATTCCACTAAAATCTTTATACTAATCTACACCATACACATTTCACAGGAACAAGAGTCTTAGGAGAAGAAAACTGAAGAAGAATTACCTGCACACCACTGTCTCTACTCATCAACTCAACAACTTTTGAAGATACAAATACACGTCGTGAACATTGGGGATTCCTATTTGTGACATCCATGAAATGAAGGTGTCGGGCGTGTGTAATTGTCATTATGCAGTAATCTGTTATTGCTACATTCGAATCTTTCGGTTATTAGCTTCTATGCCGGTATAAGAGGCTTGAAGCTAGGAAAATAATGACTTTGAAGGACTTCATATTGTATATGTTGGTACTCATGACTGCTTTTATTAGGGTTTCATATACGATGATTCCAGAATGATTTTAGAAAATTGTAAGCGTTAGAATATACTTTGTCAATCAACCTCAACAACCTGACACGTTTGACGCCCTTTGTTTTAGCAAAGGTGTAGAACTTAAGGTTTACAAGTTAACATGATGAAATGATGAAGATCAAACACAATTATCGACAGCTTATGAAAACTTTGAATACATAGATTATCTTTTACTGTATATATTTTGTAACAATCAACAATACAAAAGATGGATCTTCCCTTTTGAAGATCAAAAAACATCAGACTCCTAGCATCAAGTTCAGAACATGCATCAAGCTCTTGTAACATGCAAAAACACATGCATAGTACACTTGTACTCTACAATTATTGGGATCATGAAACTCACTGCATAATACAACCCATCAAGACAAGCATTTCTAAACTAAAAAACAAGTTCACAAATCTACCATATAAGTAAGAAACTGGAAGCTTTTTATAATCACTCTCTTCTCCCAAGTTGTTTGTATTTCATTCGAATTGCCCATAACTGCTCTCCTACCGACTTCATGTCGGGCCGATCAGCTCGTGTGGGGGCAGCACATTCAAATGACAAATTCAGCATCTTCTTGAAGATTTTCTCGTCTACGGTGTCCTTCATTTGTGGGTCAACCAAATCCATAGCTTCACCATTGTTGAATTTCCCAAAGGCCTGTGAAAAGATGTGTGTACAGCTTTTAATGCCACCACTACAACATGTCAATGCTTGATACTACACCTAGTATCCCCATTGGCCCGTTTCCATAGTTAGAAGCCGAAAAATCACCTAAACTTTCGTCTTTCGTATTGTTTTATTGATGTGAAATTTTTTATAACAGTTTAAATGACTTTAAGAAAAAAACATGTTTGTGTAAAGGGAAAGAAGCTTACCCATCTAATAGTGACTTTCTCATCCTGTGTCCGTCTTGATTCGAGGGGCCGACGACCAGTAAGAATTTCTATGAGCAGAACCCCGAAAGAATACACATCACTTTTCGGGGTGAGTTGAAAGGTTCTCATATACTCCGGGTCAAGGTACCCGGCGGTCCCTTTGACTTTGGTCAAAACATGTGTTTTACCCGATTCGTTATCGCCAACCCTTGCGAACCCAAAATCTGCCACTTTGGCTTTCATTCTATCTGTTAGAAGAATGTTTGATGATTTCACGTCTCTGTGGATTATTTGTTTTTCTGTTGAAAGATCAAAATAATATTAGTGATATATAGAAACTATCTCGAGACTGCATTTGAGTTTTCAACAAGCATGGATCGGATTTTGGTTTGGGCTCGCCAAGTTGCCATGTCTTTATCTACACCTCTAGTTAGGGGGTGACTTTCATACACAAACAAAAAATTCATGGGTTTGAGTTTAAGTCTAAGCAGGTACATGTAAGTTACAGGCTGAAGCCACAATCATGTTTAGCTAAACGGGTCGGCTACATGTCAACCTAATGGATTCTGTAAGATGGTAAAGACTGAATTGATATTATTGAATCGTTAGGTTACAATTTATAGAGTGAATATGAAACCCTAAAAACCTAACTGGGCTCTTGAGCTCATATAATAAACCTAATATCTAATAGATTCGCTGGTTGACAAAGTTTACCTGTTGTTATTGACTTTTTTAATGAAATGTTTGTTGTGTCATAACTCAAACATGCGCCAAAGTTTAAACGTTAAAAGTTAAATGAGCATTACGTTTTATAGTTTAAATGCAACTGTTCCATACGCATTTATATTTTTGCTTGTAAATTTGCAATTTTAGAGTATTATTATGCCAAAAAAATAAATCAAAGCAATTTGAGGTTAAATGAGTCGTGTTCTTGTTACCCATGCATGCTCGTGTCTGTTTTGGGTTAATGTGTTTGACATGATTTTTAGTTAATGTCGGGTTCGACCCACCAACCCGCAAGTAGGACCTATTTAGCAACCCTACTACTAACTCACTATTCATGCTATAAGCTAATTAGGACAGTTTGGAAGTGCGTTATAAAAGTTGTGTTCGGATAAAATGAATGGGTCCATTTTCAATACTCTATTTATCGAAAACATAAATGTCAAAACTAATATTTAAATACTTTAATAACATATAAGAATGTCCATTTTGACGTTTTATTAGTTAGTTTCTTAAATAATCAGAATTTACCAAATATTATAAAAACAAGTGATATTGCAACTTTAAACACCAAAGAACATCCAAACACTATCTCATGCAATATGTAACTATTTAGTACATAATCAGTTCTAAAACGCACATCCAAACACCCTGTTAGAAAACTGATATTTAACGGGCATTACCTGCATACGAGTGAAGGTACGTCAAGCCGTGAGCAATGTCAATGCAGATTTCAAGCCGTTGACTGAAATCTAAGCAACTTCCATGACTACCTGAGGAAAGAAACAACAAATTATAATCTTTATAACAAACACGAATGGTGGTTCCGTTTAATCTTATATATTTGATGATCTTACCATCTAAATGTTCCCTAAGTGTACCATTGGGCACGTACTCGGTAATAATAAGGCGTTCATTTCCTTTATCAACATAACCAAGCAATTTTACTAAGCTTCGATGCTCTATCTTTGCAAGTAACTCAATCTCTGTTCTAAATTCACTTCTTAGAGCATCAGAGTTTTCCTGCATAAACATTTTAGTCAATATATCGTTTGTTAGACAACTCGTGAAAATATGACAGTTCGACCAGAAACAAAGTCACAAAATATTCTTTTGCAAAAATAACAAAAATGTATGATCAAAGTACATGCACAAAGATCATTTCATTTAAAGTTCAAACATTTTCAGTTTGCGTGTGGATGAATACTAATGTGAATGTGGGTCTCATTTAAACGAGTCATGCTCAAGCTAACCTGCAGATCATAAGTTCGAATGAATTACAATATGTGTGCAAATGTTACCTTGCTTGCTCGTTTAACGGCGACTATTCGACCGTCTTGAAGTTGAGCTTTATAAACGGTCCCAAATCCTCCCTCACCTAGTTTCATTGATTGTGAAAAATTTTGAGTAGCTCTTGCAACTTGTCTCAAAGTCAAATGAACCGACCCAATCCTATCAAGTTTTGGTGACATCGAGAATCTACCAGGACTCGGTGGGACCCGGAGTGGACTTGCAGCAATCTTTCCAGATCTGGAACTCATTTCTGCAGACGAAGCTGATTCCACTACAAAATTATATACAGACTCCACTTGACTAGATACTGCAGTGGTTGACTTTACAGATGGCTTATCAAAATTGTTGACTGTTTCTCAAAAATCTGAACATTTTCACAAATTTGTGGCAGTCTACATAAAGTTTTCTCAATGATTCAAAATATCAGGGAAAGTAAACCATTGTGATCTTCATGTGCAATTAAGTAAATCTAAAATGAGAACTTCTAACAAATAGAAAATGTTGTGATTTTCATGAACATTCTTAATGGGAAACCATTGTGATACTGAATTTCAGGGGAAAACAGGTATATTTCAACACAAAAAGTTACAGAAAATAGAAAAGAGGAAACTGTTGTGATTGTCATGGTGCAAGCAGAGTATATTATAGTGGACTAAACTAGTAATTTAGAATATCACAGTTCTACTCACATGAATTTGGCTCCTTAACAAGAACTGTGTCTTCTTCTTTCCTTTTAGATCGAAAACAAGGGCAAATAAAACTGCAACAAAGAAACAACAGTCCAGGCGCATCCATGGCTGTTATCTTGTTCTAAAAACAGATTTTCACGTTTCGTGTATGACTTAATCACGCAAAAATCTCCTACCACCCTTCAGATATAAACAATCTGTATAGAAAACAAAACTAAGCCATATAAATCTCATTTTGATTTCATAAAAAGAAAAAGCTAACATAATTCGACACAAACAACAAAAAGATCATCTGCTATGTGTGACAACCGTAAATATGATAGGCAATTGCATCAACAGTAGAAAACTCAATTTCAAAACTTGCATTCTCGTTTCATGAGTATATGAATCACATTTTCTTGTGACTTTCTTTCCATTGGGGGATGTAAATTGATAAAGATTGTTTCTTGATTCTTTGAACCAAGGAAAAAGGAGAGAATATAAATGGGAAAGTGGCAATTTTTTAGTATCTCTAATATTTTGGATCAAGAATCATGAAATTGTCTTGTTCACACCATGAAATTATTCCGCAATCACCGATGAAGTCAACCAGAAGTCTATAGCAACCTAATTACATAATAGAAAATAGTATATCACCCATGTGAATGTGAGTTGCAGATGCAAAATAATCTTTGTGGAAATGACTAGGAAGCTCATACGAACTCGAAAACAAAACAAGAACTGATTTCTTGACTTCAAATTGCTTATTTCAAGAAACCTAAAATTTAAAAGTGTAGCTTAAAGATCTAGAATGTTGATACACTTAACATCAAATATAGAAAATTTTCAAAATTTGCAAAAAAAAACAACCTAATTTCCCCTCAGATCAAAGAACTCGTTGAATTAAATGGATCACATCTACATATGAAACAAACCCATGTGACGAAACAAGAAACAAAGCAACACCCCACTTTAAAACTACTTGAATTGCCATTAGATATAGAAAGTGTAACATTCCATAGAATTGATACCCAAATGACCTAAATTGATTCTTTGATACCCCCACAACAACAAATATAGAAAAGTTTCAAGATTTTGCCAAAGAACAACCTACTTTAAATGGATTACATCCAAAATTGAAACAAACCCATGTTATGAAACAAGAATCAAAGCAAAACCCTACTTTAAAAACCATTTAAACTGCCACTAGGTATACAAACTGTAACAATCCACAAAATTTGAATCCCAATGCCCTAAATTGATTCTTTGATACCCACAAACAAAATCCCAAAAAAGCAGCAAACAATTCCAAATTGACCCACCCCTTTCAAGATTTGCAAACCAAAGACCCCAATTTCTTCATCAAAACATTGAATTTCATCAAACACAAACAGCAATTTCAATAATCAACTCAAAGCAACATGATGAAACAACAACATACCATGATCAGTAAAGATTTGTGAAGCAACTTATCCATAAACTAATTCAAAATAGATCAATAATTCAATATAACTGTAATCACAAAGGTCAAACCTTTGAAAAGATGATTGAATGATTACAACAGTGAGTGTTGTTATCAAATTTTCATCAGTATGAAGATTCGTTTGCAGTGGGTGGAAGCACCTGCGAAGGCAGACAGAAAATAAAAAGAAGGGGTGCAGGCATGATACTGCCAAACTAAAGAAGACTGCCAATAGATAACGTCATTGTTAATGTAAACAGAAAATAGTGTCTTGAATTTGGTATGATTTATATTTTTTTCTTTGGAAAATCATGAATGTTTTGATCAAGTTTTTTTTTATGAAAAAAAGTCATTTTCACAACTTTTGGAAAACGTGTTATTGGATGAAATATTAAAATATCACATCCAAAGCAAGAAAATATTTTTTGATTAAGAAAGATAATTGTGTTATATTTACTAAGCTTAAAACTTCATCATTTTTTTGTTTACGATTAATCTGTCATCAATTGATTGATCGTTAGACCCATTGTTTTCGGTTTTAATGACAAAACCATGTAAATGTCTATTTTTTAAGGCAAATTTGAACCATTTGTAATATATAAATTCTTTTTACGTTCTTCGGTTAAAGTATACTTTTTTGTAATCATTTTTAAATTTTAAATTATTTTAAGAAGTAAACTAAATAGTTTTTAACTAAATGTACTCAAATTACCAGTGAAAATGATTGTTTTCTTGGTTTCTTTGTTGCTTGCGGTATATATGCCTATATGATGTTTTTTGAATAAGTTATACTTTCGTCGAAGTATTTGTAACATTGAGATGAATATTCTTAAAAAATATAAATCAAATGGTTATTTAGTTAAAATATTACTCAAATTTGTTATCTTAATAGTTTCTCTATTTTCTCCGCAATTCTGGTCATCATTCAAAGATTTATAACAAATTTTGGTCAGTTTTTTTGGTTGTTTATTTATTCTATTAAAAAATGATGCACATTATGTGTTCGATAAGGTAAAATGATGTTAGGATTAAAAAATTCTACTTGCTGGATAGGGAATATCATAAATATTATTTCTGTAGCATTATAACATTGTTTATATGTTAAAAATTGATGGTTGATGTACAAAACATTGACCATTATCTTATCTATTTATTTTTATATCTAATTGATTCAGAAACAGCATGTTTAGTTGAATTGTATTAGATGTTTGGTTTTATTGACTATGATGTATTATTATATATTTTAAAGAAAAAAAATATGAAAGAATTGACCAAATTTCACTAGCAACTATCATTGTGTATGTTACAAGACATAATAATAAAAACAATAAAAAAGTAACCATGTTCAATAAAATAAATTTCTTACTTGCACGCAAACAAACAAATAAATAAATACATACATTACGCTGTATGTATACACTCATTTATGAAAGGTTAGGTGACGTTTTGGGTGAGTTTTAGTATGGACGGTTAACCATCAATTTATGCTAAGTATCAGGTAATGGTAAATGACATGTTTTTATATGCATTTTCAACGTACTTTTTATCTCTCTTACCCTCTTAGAGCATCCACGACTCATAAAGATCACGGGCCCTTAAGTCAGCAAGTGTATTTCTGTCTCCAAAGATTGCATGGACTCCTCCTCACTGCTAGAGATTAAAATATATCCCTTCAATGACAAAAGAATCATATGGCACACTGATTTTATAACGTGCAAAAGTTTGTGTCATAAAAAAATGTTATATTTTCTATTCCTTTTTATGACATACATTACGTGTCCTTAAAGATATATTTTCTAATAGTGTCTCTCTCCTCCATCACTCACAAAATTTTCATTATCCCGTCTGTAGACTTTCTTACACACGAACATTCGCTCTTGAAACTCGAGCCATCAATACCAGCTCACCTTCCATTGAAGAAGCTCTTGTATCCCGAATTATATAGGTTTTGAACATGAATGAACATGTTTGAAAAAAGGACTAAGATATACTTAAACTTAATTAACCCTTATAAAGCTTATTAGTTACTACCATCATATAGTATCCAACTTTGTCTTTGATGATATTATGATAAGCAATATCTAAGCATATGGTAATCATATATATTAGTTAGCATCGAGTCTTAATCAAGTGCTACAAATTAGGTACGCTTAATACTAGTTGGGGAAAGTGCCAAACAGAATGATTAATTTCCTCTGGTAGTTTGTATTTATAGAAATTACTAATGATGGAACAATATCTATTAAGCATAATATCATAAGGACATTTATGGTTGATGTGGATAGAAACTAAGTATTGATTATGGGTTCCTCAAAAGGTCTTAAACAAATCAAAACCACAACCAAAGATGGTCCAAGGTTTAGGGAAGAAGGTCAACCTTTGAGCCCTATGGCTCGGTTGTTCCACGAACCGGGTTCCAACGTCTATATCATAACCATGATGGGGTGCAAAACCAAGATTAACCCTGAAGTCGTCAAACGAAATATGGTTCATTCTCTCCTTCCGCATCCTCGATTCTCGAGCTTACAGGTAAACTTCACTACTTACGGCTAGAAAACAGACTTTTATAGATGGAAAAATCACTAATATTACCAACGGATCCCATGCATTCGAAAAGAAAAAAAAATGATTTTTAAAAATCGTCAGTAATCCATAGATGATTGCCAACACGTTACTGGCGTGTGGATCCCGTAAATTTTAAAAAATATATAGAAAATTTTGATTTTTAATGGTTGTCGTTGATCTATTCACCAATGAAATACCAATGAATTAGAGACACATTACAAGAAATACCCACAACAAAAGTGTATGTTATTATGGTTTTTAGTAATTTGCCCTCTAAAAAGTCTTGCTTATATGAATGTCAATATTTAAGGTTATCGACAAAGAAACAAGGTGCATCAGATGGGTTCCAACAAACGTAAACATCGACAACCATGTTATAGTCCCGAAACTAGATCAAAACATCATGTTTCCCGACAAATTCGTCGATGATTACATCTCAAACCTCAGCAAAACTCCCATCGAGAACTCGAAACCGTTATGGGAGCTCCACCTTCTCGACATCAAGACAACTGATGATGAAGGGACGGGTGTTTTTCGTGTCCACCATTCTTTAGGCGACGGTTTGTCATTAATGACACTTTTTCTAGCTGGCACACACCAATTGTCGGATACCGATGCTTTGCCCACGCTTCCAGTGAGCAAAAACTCTAGTTACATCAAGTTTACTAACTTTTGGTCACTTGTAGAAGTGTTTTGGAACTCTATTGTTGCGGTTATGATGTTTGTGTTCACTTTGTTGTTTCTTAAAGACACTGACACGCCGTTGAAAGGCGCCCTAGGCGTCGAGAATAGACCTAGACGTTTTGTTCGCAAGAGCGTTAGCTTAGCAGACATTAAGGTTGTCAAGGATGCTATGAATGTGGTAAGTTAATCGTTTACGCTTATGTTTCTTTTAGTATGTTTTCGGTTTTCTTATTTTATGACTAGAAAAGGAAAAAATCATCACAAATTCAAAACTAGAGTTTTTTTAACTAGAAAGTGATTTTAAGATTATCTTTTCTATCGACCACAACAAAGGGTCTAACTAAGCTTTTTTAAATAGACCCTTTAAACCATCCCTTGGTTCGATCCCTAATCAATTGATGACATTGATGATACAGACTTTGAACGACGTTGCGCTTGGAGTCACTCAGGCAGGTTTATCCTCCTACTTAAATCGTAGATACAATGAACTCAGGGAAGACGATAGGATACAACACCGTGTTAAAAACGACTTCATTCCCAAAAACATTCGCCTTCGTGCGACATTCTTTTTCAACCTAAGAGCAACAACTAGGATCGACGTAAGTTCTTTTCCTTATGTCTATGTGACCATTTTTGCGTATAATCACATAGCAGTGAAAACTATAATCAACAGAGAATCATATCCATTGCTAAACTTATTTTTCCTATTAATAATAAGTTTTAGTAGCATAAAATCATTTTTTTAAACGATAATATAATCTACTGTCCGGTGTGGGTATTCATTGAACCCTTGATTTTATGGGAAGAGACATCATTTTACACACTCATATACCGTAAAGGAGATTTCCCTTTGGTTAGCATGAATATAAATACCAATGGATCTTTTAACTTTTTGTTCATATTTGATGTATCACTAGACTCTCGTTGAAACAATGAAAACCGGAACTGTGGGTCAATGGGGCAACCAAATAGGTTACGTGCTACTTCCCTTCACAATCGGACTTAAAAGCAACCCGTTAGACTATGTAAAAGAAGCCAAGGCGGTTATTGATCGAAAGAAATCCTCATTGGAACCTTTGTACACCTATTTTGTTGTTTACTTGGTCCTCAAGTTGTTCGGAATTAAGGTATGCGTGTCAATTCACAATGTTGGGTTTCATCATGTTAGTCATGTAATGAAATCCGACAAATATACTAATACAATCATCTTATGAAACCCGACAAATTAATAATCTTAAATGGCGCATTGGGTTTGTGCAGGCTGTAGGAAAATTAAACCACAAAGTGTTCTCTAATACAACCTTGTGGTTCACCAATGTGCCTGGACCGGAACAAGAAGTCACATTTTATGGCCATGATGTCACTTACATTGCTCCTAGTTGCTATGGACAACCTAATGTAAGCATACATGCATATATTTATGCATATAACATATGTGCACATGTACACATTATGTAAGATAGTTAATTTTATACATATCATCCTTGATTTTAATTGTCTTTGTTAATATAATTAAGATAAGTAACAATATTTAATATTGTTGCAGGCATTGATGATTCATGTATTGAGTTATATGGACAAATTGACGTTTGTGATATCAGCAGATGAAGAAACCATACCGGATGCTCAAAGGTTGTGTGATGATCTTGAGGAATCTCTTCATCTAATCAAGACATCCGCTTTATTAAAAGAAAGTGTAAAAAATAAGTAGTTAACTCAAAGACGGCATAGTTGTTAGATTCTTTTATTGCACGTTACATGTGTATATCTTGTGTGAACATTTAAAGCGTAAATTATAATTAAATTTTAAGCATTTGCTTTTTAAATCAAAGTGATTAGTGTTAAATACATGATGATGGTATATACCCCGATTGGCTCTAGCATTGTGCCTAAATAATATATTTTTTTTCATTTAGCAAAGAGGTTAAAATAGGCAAACCACATGGAAGAAACAAGAGCCATCTAACTACATGAGCAATCTTCTTAAATGACTTACTAATACCATTTCCAACACAACATAACACATGTATGTGGAATGTCGAAAGACACTAGGTGGACACGTCATGGACACCCTCGTTGGGTAGCCCCTTCTATGACTTGGCGTGGTTATAAGCATTGAACATGTTTTATAGGGCGAAACACCATAATAATTGACGAATCTAAAAGCATAACCCATATAGTAAAAGTTTTACTTTAGACCTATAAAATTATTTGATCTCAAGGGTTGGTCATCACTAGTGTATGGAACCCCAAAAGAGTTTCATGACTATAAGGGATGTTGAAATACATCATTTAATTTTTAATTCAACTGTAAACATAGTGTAATTTACGGATTGTTCTAATTTGCTATGTTTGTTTTGTTGAGTGTCTGTTATTAGAGCTTTCAAGAACTAAACAAGAATTTGTAGTTTTGCAAAATGCTTCATGGATGTTTTTTGTAATCTAGTTAAACTTTGGATAACTTTGTGCTGATAAAATAACAAATCAGGCCTTCGCAATATAACCTTCTGTTCAAGTTCATCTCTCTAGTCGCAACAAAGACGAAATTAAGGAGGGCAAGTTTCTCTTAAATGTTAGTCCATGGTCTTTCATCAAAATTATCTATCACTCACACAAAGGTTCCTCCCCTAAGGACAAAATAAAAGAAAAGTTTTCTACAAAATCACTAAAGGAACATATAAGTTGATTGATAGACTCATTATGAATAAGCGAGACATAGAAAACACGACCCTAAAATATAACCTTAAAACTTACTTATGTTTAAACTTTACATTATCATTGAGTTTTGAATTTGATATAACTAGTTGAATTCAAAGACGCGCTTTGCGCGTGTGATAAACAAACCATCACCCAAGATCACCGATTCAAAACAATTTGAAACTCTAGGCTCGGGCTCAGAAAGAGCGTTCGGTTATGGCTGCTAGCCAAATTCGACAGTCGAGCCTAAGGAACCGATAACACTACGGTTCTCATCACCGCCCGAAAGATACCAAAATAAGATGTACATGATCATAACAAAACAGTTTCAATAAATATGGAGACATCTTCATGTTTGGTGGTAAACAACAAACAAACAAATCCGATGATCTCAAGCCAACATCCATCCCCGTCACCGACATCGGTTTCAAAACATAACGATCTCAGACGAATCATTCATCATCATCGACCTAAAAGAGACCAACCTTGTGTGGCCTCCACCTCAGCGAATCCACCCAAAAAACACAAATCTTAGATATAACCAACATTAAAACCAAATATGAACATCAATCCAACAGTCTCAGACAAGGTAATCCCATCATCATCGACGTAACGAACCGGAAAACAACAAAGTTCCATTAAAATTATTACCATCAACGTCACCAAACCACAAAATATTAGTTTGCATCAGTTAACAACATGCATTCAGAAAAACCCTCAGATCTAAAAACCCCAACATTTCAAACGGAAAAAAAGGAATAAGAGATAAACAGGGGCAAAGGGTCTGTGAAGATTGTCCAACCATCATTGTCGACATCTAGTTGGCAAGAATACAACTGCCAACCCTACCTCAACCGGAAAAGGGAGGCCGAACTGCGACAGTCTCTAACGCCGCCGCCACTATCACAAGCACTAACGACCATCGACCATCGACGCAGTGGACCCTAGGTCGACCGAAAATGGAGGAATCCAACACAGGAGGCATAAAAACGTGACATGCAGGAGCACAACTGCCTCAATCGCGCCAATCTAACGGGAAACAGAAGGGCAACCGCCCACATCCCCACCGCCATCGCCATCGTCATTGTGTCAACACCAAATCAACCGCAAATAGTTGTTCCTTGCTCGGTAGAGAGGGCAAGCTACAGACACGATAGGCGGTAGAGACAGTCGACGGTAGGCAGAGACAACGCAGACGAAAACAACGGTGAGCGGTTACCCTTTTCTCTCTCTACAAATGAACCACAGGAGAAACTATTAGTCTCCTCCTCCTTTATTCTCTTTATACAACAACATTAACGAGGGGACCAAAATGCAAATTGAGAAAATAATCGTGACCAAACTACAAACAAAAGTAAGTTTCCTGCTTCTTTCATTATGTTATTAATATATAGGGTAATATATAGGGTAATTTTACACAATTAAAAAATAACAATAAATTGACTTTTTTATTAGTTGTAAGTTTATATTCGAAATTTATCATTTTTTGTTTGGTTATTCTTAATATAACCAAAACTAAATAATTAGATACATATATGAACTAAAAACTAATGCATAACCACATTGACTTGATAATAAAAATGTACACTCTTCATCCAAAATGTACACTGTTCGACCTTATATTATCTCAAGATTTAACATTATCTTAACCATCAACAATTAATTCGATGACAATCAATGTGGTGATTTTGTTTTGACTAGCATAGCAAGTGTTCGATATAATGCCACGATCTTAACATATTGAAGCATTAAGTTAGTTTCTGTGTAATACACGGATTGAATAAATAAAATATTAAATAATTATTAATAAAAACTTATGTATTATAAATCATGCTTGAAGATAAAATATGATTTTAATTATGTTTAAATAACTACTTTAAGTAAATAAACAATAATGTGTTTTTCTTAAACTTTTGTTTTTATAAAAAGTTATAATTTTTAAATATTTTGTTTAAAAGAAATGATTTTTTTTTAATTTCGTTGTATTCTGTTTTTTATAATTTTTTGTTTTTAAAAGGTATTATTTTAATAAAAAATAGGTTCCTATTTTATTAAATTATACATTTTTTAATTTGAAAATGGTATGAGTAATAATATTAGTATTCAATGTTATTATCACTAATATAGAGAAATGTGAAAGTAAGTATAATGAGATTTACGATTGTTTCACGTTTACTTTTTTTTATAGATAGATAGATAGTCTAAAAACTTATTAAATAAACAGATTAAAATTTAATGTAAAATATATATGTAAAATAAACATGAATAGTTACAGTATAATATTTTAATATAAAATATAATTAAAATTATATGTGCGTAATTGTTCAAGAAATAAAACAATTATACCATTTTTTAACTCTCTTATGTAAATAGTTTCATTTTTTAAAAAAAAATTTAATATTTTTTTTATAATTTTTTTATAAAAAAAATTGTTTTAAGAAAAACCCGGTTTGTAATTATTCTGGTTGTTTTAAAAAGACTGTTTTAAAATATTTCACATGTGCTATAATTTTTGTTTTAAAACAAAACACATTAAAATATTTTGTTTAAAAAATATTTAGTGTTTTAGAAAATTTCATATTATATAAAACTTTAGTTTTTTGTTATTTAGATTGTAGTTAAAAGATGCGTTTCTATTTTCTTTCATAAAATCTATTTAAAAAATTTGTTTGATTTAAAAAAAACTAGATAAGAGAGAGAAAAATAATAATTAATTAATTTTATATTTAATAAGAGAGAGAAATTTATAAAAGTATTTAAATTACTATAATACTATTTTGAAGAGAAAATTAACCATATTAATATTTAGAAAAATAACAAATATAAAATACATGATTTAAGAGAATAACAAATTATAAAAGAAACCTTGTTTTATTTGATGTTATAGATTTGTGGTGATAATTCCTGTTTTCCTACTGTCCGCTGCATATCACCACCGAAAATCTGCTTCCATTGATCATCAATCATCATGCTGAATTACGCTGCAACTTCTTCACTCAATTGCCACAATAATCGATTCACAGCACCACCTCCGTCTTGCTGTCTCCACCCCTCATCTCTATCAGCATCATCATCGTCGATTTCTTCTAAAAATCATCAGAATTTCCCTTCAATTAATGTTTATAAGCATACCCATTTCAGTATCTCATCAAGAACCAAGGTGAAGTCTTTGATTTCGTTATGTTTATGTTTCTGTTGAAGAATTGCGTCTTTTCGTTGGTGGGTGTGTGAATCTTGAATGGGATTGTAATCTGATGATGGGTTTTGCTTGTGGAAATCAAATTGATCAGATTGTTGTTTTATTATCTTCTTGATTTCGTATACTTTGTGGTATTGCATGCAATATTTGTGAATGTGAATATGCATATCATGTGTTTGTGAAAATGCCTGTGAATATGGGCATAATAGTGTCACTGATTATGTAATGAAGTTGTTGAAATTGAAAGTTTGCTTTGAAATTTCGTTAGATACTCTTTATTTTGCAAGGTCAAACCAACATTTCTTTTACTTGAAGTTTATGATTAAAAATCCAATGAATATATAAGATTTTATCCAATGTTGATATTATACTGCATGCATTTGAGCAAAATATGTTAATGGTGTAAAATGTAATTGCTAAAAATAGGGATTGAAGGTTAGGTGCTCTCAAAATGAGCCCTTAAAAGTTATGATATCAGGGGCACCTGCATCAGGCAAAGGGACACAATGTGAAATGATAGTTCAAAAGGTTAGTTAAATATCTTGGTTTCGTTTACTTTAACGCTATAATGCTAACTTTTCAATATCGTATCTTGAGTGATCATATTGTTGGTGGATAATTAGTTATGGTTGTTTATCCTCTAGTTTGGATTGGTGCACATATCAACTGGAGATCTACTTAGAAGTGAAGTGGCAGCAGGTTCTGAAATTGGAAAGCAAGCAAAAGAGTACATGAATTCAGGACGCCTTGTTCCGGATGAAGTTGTCACAACTGTATGATATAATATAATTTTAGTTACTTAAATTTCATTTTCTGTTTCATTAAATATATAAAGATGAACATATTATATTTACAGATGGTAATTGGGCGACTTTCACGAGAAGATGCAAAAGAAAAGGGATGGCTTTTAGATGGGTTTCCACGCAGTTTTGCCCAAGCGCAATCACTAGAGAAAATGAAGATAAGACCAGATGTATTCATTGCTCTAGATGTATGTATTTATAGTTCTAATGAAAGGGCCATTAAAGATGAAAATATTTCAGATTTAATGTTAACAATACACAGTTTATACACAGGTCCCTGATGAAATTCTAATAGACAGATGTGTTGGTAGAAGGCTGGACCCTGAAACAGGGAAAATTTACCATATAAAAAATTTCCCTCCAGAAACTGTGGAAGTCAAAGCAAGACTCATAATCAGGCCCGATGATACAGAAGAAAAGGTATATTCATTGGGTTATCGGATTTTATAGTTTGGTGTATAGATGATAAGGTGGGTGGGGTGGGTAATGGTTCAAAGCGGGTTGAGGTTGAAAAGAGTCATTTTCTGCATGGGTTAAAATTGGCCAGGTCGAGTTGACCTGTAAACATTTACTGTTCATTTCTGAAAAACTAAAAAAAGTTTATATATAAGTAATGTGTTAACATATCACAATAACGCTAAATTATTACAAATGTAATCTAAGTGGTTTGGCAACCTTGTGCCAAGTCACTAAAAAGCCTGACCGAAAAAGAGGTCACCTCTAAATCGATTGGCATGTTTCTAAAACTTAACTATTTAGAGGCTCCATGAACCATTAAGATGTGTCTTTTAAGTGAACCAAATACACTCTACCTCTAACCGATTCAGAGGTAACCTCTAAATGGAATCATTAAGAGGCTGCCAAACAACCCCTAAATCTTTAAACTTTTAGGAGGTTGTTTGTGTTAAAGGACTCTGGGTGGCTTTAAATGCATTTTACCCGTTCCCTTGTTAGTTAAAATTTTCAAGTTGACCTGTTTCACTGTTTGAGATAAAACACCCCCATTCGTATGTAAATGGGTCGAGATTGTTATCTCTATTATTTATTGTTGATTTTAATGATAATGTTCCTCTTCATCTCTTTTAGGTTAAATCACGTCTACAAATTTATAAGCAGAATGTGGAAGCAATATTGTCCACATATTCAGACCTTTTGAAGAAGGTTTTTTTAATCTACACTTTATATTCACACTGATATGTCTCTTTTGAATCAACTAGTGATTTCTTATAATTTTTTGGGTGGTGGTGGTATGTGTTTTCTTACAGATCGATGGCAACCGTCCTAAAGATGTAATATTTGGTGAAATAACATCTATGCTATTGCAAATTCAGAAAGGAAAGGAGAGAAAATCAGGCAAGTTTACAATGATGTTGAAATGAACATCTTCGTTTATGATAATAATCATATGTTTTCGTTTAATATATCATTTATTTATATTTTATATCCAGAAATTGCTAGTAAACTTGACAGCCAGTTTAATAAGTCATCTGCTGCCAAGGTATGCGGTTATTCTATCTTATCTTTTATCCTATTAATGTTATACATACTCGTCATTTGTTTCATCCTTTTACAGGAAAACTGGAGAGGGATTCCCACCAACCTAAATAACATCCCTCATTCCAGAGAAATTAGGGAATATTTTTATGACGATGTGCTTCAAGCCACCCAAAGAGCTATCAAAGATGGAAAAACTCGAGTAAAGGTGGAAATTAATATTCCAGAGCTGAACCCCGAGCAGGTGAGACACATTTAAACTTTAAAGTACTTATTTTCTTAGAATTAAAAAATCTATATGCTAAACTATTTATAAGCAGGATGTTTATCGGATAGGTACTTTAATGGAACTTGTTCGAGTTCTTGCTCTTTCATTTGCTGATGATGGAAAGCATGTCAAGGTATGTTTGTTGTGGTACTTTTGAATAACTAACTTTAGGTATATTTTAATAGATATAATAATAACATTATTATTTATAATACCAATGATGATAATAATAACAATGCAGGTTTCTGTTCAAGGATCAATGGGAGAAGGAGCACTTGCAGGAATGCCATTGCAGCTCGCAGGGACACGAAAGATTTTGGAATTTATGGATTGGGGTAATGATGGTGCAAAGGAGAGCTTCATAAATATTGGCTCTATAGGTACTGATTTTGTAAAATTAGTTAATCATGGATTTTAAAAGATTTTTTGTGTGTGCATAAAATGGTTATAATGTTAATCTGGATTTATATCATTCGGACACCCTGTAGGTGGCAAAGAGGTTGATGAAGCAGATGACATTTTCATCCTAGTGGCTCCTCAAAATGCTATGGGAAATTGCATCATCGATGTAAATAATTAGTTATGATTACAATAATTATAATGTTCTTTTGTAACTTTACCCATTAGTAAAACACTGGCACAAATTGACCCGTTTCGTGCATGGGCTGAAGTTGCCACCATTACAAATATCTAATATGTGTATAAAACCCAACGAATGACGTGTTATCATGGTGGGGTGATGCAGGATCTAAGAGCAATGACTGATGCTGCTGGCAGTCGTCCAGTCATTCTCATAAATCCAAGGCTCAAGGTTGGTACAAAGTGTCAATTACTATTTTCCTCGTTATATATCATAATTCTGCATACTATTCAGGTTTAAAAGAAAGATTAAAGTTGTTTAAAAAAGGTACTAACTTTCCTCTTGACTTATATAATTAGGATTTACCAGCTTCAAGTGGTATTATGCAAGTAAGCTCACAGAGCCTATGACCTTTTATGATTAGTATTTACTGCAATCATTGTGGTAAAATTCTAAGTTGATTTACACTGATAGACGATGGGTCGAGAAAAAAGGCTAGAGTACGCTGCATCTTTTGAAATGTGCTACCAGTTTCGGCTTCTCTATTATGCAGGAACACAATATCCAATAATGGGTGCTTTAAGGTAAACTAACACATTCTTTTTAAGGTTAACGTTGTCTTAACTTTTGTTTTCAAGATGAAAATGCCTACATTGACCATCATCTTGCATCATATATACAGGATGGCTTATCCATATAGGTACGAGCTATTCAAAAGGGTAAATGATTCAAATGGAAAGGAGAAATACGTCATTTTGTCAACGTTTCCTAGTAGACCAACCGGTGATGAAATCAATGATGCATTTGAAGGAAGGACAAGGTACAATTTGCATACAATTATCAAGAATTTGAGAACACTTTATTGTATTCAGCATTCATCACATATTTATCATATTATTGCAGAGATAAAGATAAGAAGTCATCAGGATTCTGGTAAGATTCCATTGTAATTCAACTTTGTATATAGAATTTTCAGGTCAAAATTACTTCTTTTTAATGTTTTAAAGCTGATTGTAATGGTAATGTTCTTGTCAGGGGTTTCTTAAGTGGCATACTTTCAGCATAGAAGCATATTGTTTGAAAGAAAGTGCCCACTTATTATCAAGAATAAAACTGTTGAATATGAAGCAGAATTTTATGCATATCATATAATGTATTAAAATGTAAATTTTTATTGATTTTGATACTTTTTGTACATTTTATGAGCTTTCAGTCATTTTTTTATGTTTATTAATCATTATGCTTATCTCATATATGTTCCTTCTTGTGCTTGGTAAATAGAGAATAAGTCATGGTTTATTGTCATCTTTTTGGTTTATTCTTTTGCTAGGGACTAAACTATAATATCTACAATAAGAGGTGACAGAAATTTAGACACTTTTGGAAATTGGTAGTCCTGTTTTGTCTCATTTATATTGGCTAGGGACTAATCATGTGTTATTCAGATTTTTGTAAGTAGATTTTGTGATACTTAAGATTTTTTATGTTAAGTATCATTTATGATTCATGAAAAGAAAACAAAACAAGAAAATAAAACATAAAAAATATGGAGTTTTAAATTGACGCATCAAAATGTCCATGATCTAGTGAGTGTAAACAAAAAGTGTTGTCACGTGGGAATCATCTGGACAAAGTTTATGGTTACACTCACAAGCGTGAAGGTTTAGTGAGTGTGATCATTGTTAAATGAAAATTGAATTTATATGAATTTCATTGGCCTCAAAATATAATTTGCTTGTATATTTTTTTATCATGCTCGTGAGTTCCATTGGTTGCTCACGATCTTGTCACGAGGAGGGGTGGGGGGATTCATCGCGACTCACAATACATCACCCCCACTCATTACAAATGACCACGGATGTAACATAAAATAAAACTTGACATCACTTGATATTTAACAAATTTTCCGACTTAAACTTTTAATTGGACAAAGTTGTTTCAGATTTATAATTATTGTTGTCTTTTTATAAGTAATTTGTGGAGTCGTTTAATAGTAATGTATTCTTTTATGTATTACAATACTAGGTTAGTTTCCGTGTAACACACACATTGAATAAACAAAATATTAAATTATTATTAATAAAAACTTATGCATTATTAAATCATGTTTTGAAGATAAAATATGATGTTAATTACGTATAAATAATTACTTTAAGTACAATATATAAATTAAATTATAATTAAAATTATATATACTTTAGTTCAATAAATAAAACAATTATACCATTTTTAACTCTCTTATGTACAAATTTTATTTTTAATCATTCGTTTTAAGATTTGTTAAAAAAAATATTTTTTTATAAAAATCTTGTTTTTAAAAAAAATCTGATTTGTAAATATTTTGGTTGTTTTAATAAGATTGTTTTAAAATATTTCACCTGTTTATAATTTTTTTTAAAACAAAATGACTTATAATATTTTCTTTAAAAGATGTTTAGTATTTTAGAAGATTTCATATTATATAAAACTTTAGTTTCTTGTTATTTAGATTTTGATTAAAAGATGTGATTTTTAATTTGCTTCATAAAATCTATTTAAAAAAAAGATAGTTTGTTTGTTTTAAAAAATTAGATAAAAGAGAGAAATATAACAATTATTTTAATAAGAGAGAGAAATTTGTATGAGTATTTAAATTACTAAAATATCTTTTTGGATGAAAAATTGATTTATGGATGTTTAAAAAATAACAAGTGCCAAAAACATAGGTTAAAAGAATGACAAGTGGGTAAAAACTTTGTTTTATTAAAAGTTATAGATTATAGATAAGTGATTTAATGAAAAAAATAAGTTGTAATATCCTCTTGAAAGTCCCAATTAAATACTTATCTAGTTGTCTTTCCAATAATTAAAAAAATTACTTAAGAACAGAAATAGAAGAGAAATTAAATTGCTATTTACATTGTTTGTTGAGGTTGTCATATGAAATGAAAGAAAGAAGAAAAAAGACAAATAGATACACCGTAAAAGTTAGAGGGGTCTTAGGCAATCTTCTCTGGAATAATAATCTTTCCATTGTTTCAATAATCCAACCGTACGGATTCCAATGCGGTCCGGATCTGTTATTAAAACCGTTTTGATGTTAAACCGATGATCGACTGGTCAAATTGTTTTGACGTGACCAACCTACTGAGCTAGTCCGATGGTCTTTCCATTGTTTTAATGATCCGATCATATGGATCCCAATCCGGTCCGGATCAGTTCTTAAATCCGATGGTCTTTCCATTGTTTTAGTTATATTTCAATGGATTGTTCAAAAGATTATAAAGAAAAAAAAGGTTTTTTTATTAGACTATTGTTGTTGATAAGTAACAGACCATATATGATTTGGGAATTGTATATGTTGTTTTTGATAAGCAGTTTGAGGTTGGTTTGTTTTAAGGAGGTTATTTTTGGCGGATTCAAAACAACTAATTTATCGTGATATAAACGTGTGGTAAATCGTTGGAAAGTTGTTTGTGGTATAGGGTCGACCGATGCAGATGATGATGATGACCCCGCCAAGCTTCAACAATGAGCTTCATTACTTAAACAAAGAAGACCGCTTCTTACGCTGTATTTTGGTGAAGCATCGAGACGTGAAATTTGGTGGGGACTTCTTGAATGGAGATGATGGTTCAAGTGATACGAGGATGATAAGCAGTATTTATGATGTTGATAGTGAAGAAGATGAAGACAGTTTTGATAATGATCATGACAAGGAAGAGTAAGTTGACACTTCAAGGCTTTCTTAACTGAAGAATTTAGTTCAGTCCTCACATTTAGTCATTTTGTTACTAGTTCATTAGCAATTTCATCGCGCAAGTTAACCACGTGTAACGTGATTTGAGCACTGCTTTGTTACATTTTTTTGTACCTTGTTCGATGCTTGCAAATATAGTGTCATCGACACACCTCAATGATGCTCCACTTTCGTATAATTTATTAATAAACATAAATTCATACATAGCAATTCTAAGTGTATTTACATAACAATTATTTATTCTAATAGTCATACTAGAATTTTACATGAATGCACGAACAAACAAATAGATGTATTTAGAAGTTACTTGTGTCCTTAAAGCAAAATTTTTACCAACAACATTACATTTTAGAAACTTTTAAACTACTACTTACTAGTTTTAATATAATATTTAGTTGACTAGTAAAATGTCGAACCCGGTTCTAAAGGAGACGTTTGTTTTTTCTAGAAAAACTCTTCTTGATCTCTTTTGTCTGCGTTGCACATATCGCATGCATACGTTGAGGTTTGCAGAGAGTTTGTTTTTGAAAAAAATTTCATTAAAAATGGTTTGCGCGACTATGCATGATATAGACTTGACACAACAACTTTTAAATTTTTCTAAAATCTGTAGATGATCAAACACCACCACTCACCATCACCGTCCGTCGCCATCACCGTCTGTCGCCACCACCGTCCGACCCTCCACCACCGTCCGCCTCCACCACCACCGTCCAGCCCCACCGTATACTATCACCACAGTTGATTTTAGTAGTCAGCAGACGTTGAAAAACAGACATTCTTTTTGTTGCAGACTGTAATATTTTTGTCCATTTCTTTTTCTGCAGATATCTACCAGCTGCAAACATTACATGAGTGTGACCTTGCGGATATTTTACCAAAAAACAAACTAACAACTTAGCGTGGTTAATAATCCGAAACGTGGTTAAAAATAAAAGATACCGAACCCGTACCCACATTCCAAGTCGTTAGGTTCATCCTATCTTCAACAACGGACTTCTCACCGGAAAATTGACACCGGCGCCTACTACCACCGTCACCGGAATCGTGCAAGATGTTGTATTTGCAGTCGAACATTCCGATGATAAGCAAAGCGTCACGTACTATGCGTATCGGAAAAACCCGAACTCCGATAGTGGCGTTTTTTTCTTCCTCTCATATTCATCAACGATCCCTCAGGTACAAACAATAGTTTATCGTCAACTGTTCGTTGTATTCAAATTTCTAACGTATAGACCTACTAAAGCTGTTCTCATTCAAGTTATCAAGTAAAAGTAATTGATGATTGTTAAACTAAAACCTAAATTGCTCGCCTCAGCTTTGAATATCAGCATCAAATTGGTATAATTACAGTCAATATTAATCATTCTGCAACGAAATTTTGGAACATAATGAAAAAGTATTTATGTTGAATAAATCTGATTAGTTTCATGTGATGTTCATGTGCAGATATGCGGTACTTGGTGCAGGCTTTGCTGGATTATCAGTAGCATGGCACTTGTTAGAAGTACACATTCATCCTCTGTCTGTATATAGATCTGGATTATCAATAGCATGACATGTTTATAGAATTACAGTAATTGAAGTAGAGTACACTCTTTTTTTCGTTAATTTTGAAGAATTAGGTTCCTCTTTGGTTGTGTGTGGTTCTTTTGCAGCAAAGTCCTATTGATTTGCATGTTTGCGTCGATGTGCTTGATGAGATAGGAATTGGGGGTGGTGCTTCAGGGGTGGCTGGAGGTCTCCTTCATCCTTATTCGCCTAAAGGTTACATCTTGTTTCCACTCAACATTCCATGCATATTGTTACTAAAATTTGTGTTTAATTACCGTATTTTTATATGTTTTTTGCAGTTAAACCTCTTTGGCTGGCACCAAAGTTCTGGGAAGAGGCTTTAAGGCTTTTAAGTATTGCTGAAACAAAAAGTGGAGTATTTAAACATAATTCTAACTTGTTTATTGCGCGGAGAAAGGGTATTTTGAGGCCAGTAGTCAGCTTGAAAAACATGAGTGTGATGAGTGATGTAAGTTTTAGAAATTAGCATATGGAACACAGAATGCAATACAGTTTAATATGTTACTAGTAATGTAATAGTATGTTTTTCTACTTGAAGAATGCTCAGAACTCTCTTGCCAGTTGCAGAATACGGTCTATTAATGAAGATGCGGCCCAAAGTTTGCTGCCTAGTATATCTGTACCTTCCAATTTGGCCTTTTATATGCCTGATGCTGTAAATATACACCCCCAAGGCTATCTTGAGGTAAATAGACTCTAGTATCATGTATACATATTTTTACCAGTTACTGTTGTTTCTTAGGGGGTTCTGGATATGCATTTGTGAAACTGATATCTGATCTAAATAGATGTTTAGGAGTCAAATAATCAATTTCTAAATTCAAACTAGCTCCAACACAATTAATTATCTAAGCCCTAAGGGTAAAATAGAATGACCAAATACCAATTTCCTCCTCCTTTTAACCAGATTTGAGAGACTTTTACTCTCTTTTCATAAGGTATTCACAGAAGTTTCATTTTTGGTCATTTTATTGTTTATTTCCTTGAACAATGCAAGTTTTACACAGGTGATGATTATATAATAACAATCTTGAACAACATAAGCACATCCAAACTCAATCTCATACAACCTTTTTTTTATTTTAGTTGAGTGTTTGATTATGATTACTTAATTCCATATAATCACTTTGAAAATGCACAATCCATATATCCATATGATGCTGAATAATTAATATATAGACATTTGACCATGACTAGGCCCTATATTTAGCTTGTGAAACTCTGGCAAAAGAAACTTCCAGTGTGGGACTTGGTGAAAAGGAGATAAACTTTCACAGGAGGCCTATTGACCATCTCCTTGAATTAGAAGGTAATATATATGATATATTTTGGAGTTCCTGTTATTGTCTATGGACTCAAAATCTTTTGTTCATATGGTTACTTGCTCCATTTTAGGTGAGTATGATGCTGTTATTGTATGTTTGGGAGCCAGATCCACATTCCTCCCAGAACTTTCAGGAAAGTTGCCATTGAGGACTTGTAGAGGCATTGTTGCCCACTTGCATCTGCCTGACAATATCAGGTATTTACCAAAATAGGATTCAAAGAACTCATTCATATGTGTATGCGCGTGTGTGTTTTGGGGTAGATGTGGATGTAAAGAGCCAAAAATTGTTGGGCTAGTAAATGGGACAAATTAAAAAAACTGATTATATTTGCAAACCATTCTACTTGGTTAATTGTATACAAATAGATATAAATAAAATTTGCCAAATATGATGTTATTTTCTTTTATGTATCTTGAATGTGTCCAAAATTACCCATTAAAGTGCGAATTGTTTTTTTAATCCTTTTTTCATATTTGCAAGAAAGGTAGTTTACTTGCAACAAGAAACTAGATACAATAGTTGGGTTTGACAAGTATGCTGTTTTCAACAAGAAAGACGGATTGATTTTTTTTACCATTTTGCTCTTTTTTGCATTTAATACAAATACTTACTCTTTTTGCACTTAAAAGTGCTAGTTGTTTTACCTTTTGAATGCTAAACTATGTTCCCTTAGTCAAGGCTCCATTTAAGCTGCTAATTCACCACCCATTCGCACCTCCCATGTCTTGTTAATAGATTAAGGGGTGGTAATTTCGACTCACTTACGTATGATTGGGTCGATTTTTGTTATATTTTAACTGTTAACGGGTTAAATTTGTATAATTAAAAAATTTGACATGAAAAAGGAACATATCAGAGTCGGGTTAAGGACAACCAACGTATATATTTAATGCTTATAGTCTTCTTTATATTCAAAAATTAGACTTTGTTGTATATAGTTCTTGTAATCATATAGAGACACTAACTATATGAAAGAATACTTTAAAAAATTGGACAAGAAGTGTTTCAAGTAACCCAACCGGACACATACCCAACAATTCTATTTTTTTTCAACTTCTTGATAAGTTTATCCTCTTTTAGTAATTTTACTATGATTCTATGCATTTATATTAAACTTATGCTAGAAACTCAACATTTTCATGATCAAAATGTTCCAGAGAAGAATTTCTAGAACATAGCCCTTCAATCTTGTCAGATGCATGGATTGCCATCCAGAATCCTCGAAACCTATACCTAGGTTCTACATGGGAATGGAAATCTTGCAACTATTCCCAAAATGTGTCAATGGAGGAAGCTTCTAAAGCTTTGGAAGAACTTATACCAAAAGCATCTGCAGTGTATCCAAACATAACAAAATGGGATTTTGATGGAGCGCGTGCAGGTCTAAGAGCAATGCCGCCTCTTACAGGTAACTGGTCTCTTCCACTTTTAGGTCAAATAGATGATCTTATTGGTCAAACTCATAAGAGCAAGTTTTGGTTATTTTCGGGTCTTGGGTCTAGAGGTCTGTTGTACCATGCTTGGCTAGGGAAATTGATGGCACAAGCTGTTATTTCATGTGATGAGGATGTAATTCCCTCTGAGTTGACCTCATGGAGACCAAAATTAATGAAAAAAGAATAGTAAATTTTTGTTTACTTTATGAAGAATGGATAGTTGGAATGATTTAACATTAAAGAGAATTATATGAAATGTTTCTAACGAGAAGTGATCACAATAGGTATTTTTTAGCACAGTTGGGCTGGTTTGACCCATCCAGTTGAGAATTATAAATAATTATATGCTTTATATTATTACAAGACTATATCATTACAATAGTTACCTAAATTTGGGGTTCCAAGTTTCAACTACAAGACCTATTCAGCTAGTTACCCAAAGTTTTTGTCCTGACACAACTCGTTTGATTTGTGGATGCTAGGGTTTCTGGATTCTGAAAACACTAACTATTTACAAACACAAAAAATAATTGTGATACAGAATACAATACACTTGGTTTCCACCCATGTAAATCAGTTCCAACTTCTCTATCTTAAGTAACACCTATAGGCTTTTTACAACCACACAAAAGAAAAAGAAATGAATTATCGAAAGAAAATTTCAAGAAAGAACATTTACATTTCTTGTTGAATTCCCTTTCTTCTACTATGCTTTCATGACATTTACAACTTTACACATCTTTTCCCCTACCGCCACAGTTGTTTGTGGTGGTGTTAGGTGGTAGCAACCACCAACTCCTTTAGCCTCGCCATCGATTTCACATACCCTAGGAAACAAATTCCCTAGAAAGATCTTAAATAATATCCATCTATTTTTTATATTTTTTCTTGTGTACATTGTTCTGAACTATCTATCTAGAGTTCTTGTTCAATGCTGCATGGATAATGAATTTAAGGATATCTAGAGGGATGTAGGTGACAATAGTGAACATCCAGATTACCCCAGCCCATCGCCATCCAATCCCTTGCATCTCTGCAAAATCCCAGTCTGCATATACTGCTAGAAATGTAGCCAACTGTATAAAACATAGAAGTGTTATAACATGTTTATATATGTCAGGTAACGGGCCAAAATAAGTCATGTTACAGTAGTTGGTACTTACTATCTGAGCTAATGCGAATGCAAGCATGAGCAAGGTGCTAGGGCGCTCTAGGAATGACCAACTTTGAGACCTTGTCACAAAAATGAGTGCCTGGCTAATGATGCTCACTTGAAGGTATAGTGCTGCAGTAATCTCATCATCGTTTCCAACAATTGAGCGAACACCAAAAAGTCTCTGAACATCAATAGTTATAGTCATGGTCAATGGGTTTCTCTTTAAGATGTTGTATAATGATTGAAGATGAGGCATCATGGACTTACAGGGAAGAAGTCGGTTCTGGAAGAGAGCCAAAAGAACATGACAGTTACAAGTGCAAGATAAGTCCCGAGGACGACACCAGTGGCAAAGATTTCATTGAGCTTCCACGAATCAGGGAGGGGTGATGGTTTGACACGGTCAGTGGAGATCATCATGATGGTGCTGTCGTTAAGGATGGCGATGATGAGAATCATGAATGGTGAGAAATCAAACTGCCATATGAGAACAATGAGCATGAATGACATCACAATTCGAATGGTGATGGAGACGGCATAGATCGTGTAGTTTTTCATCCTTTGGAAGATGGACCGACTCGTCAGAACAGCTGTCACTATCACGTTAAGCCCTGGCTCGGTTAAGATAATGTCAGACGCGCTCCTAGCTGCATCTGTGGAGTCTGCCACCGCTATCCCAATGTCAGCCCGCTTGAGTGCTGGTGCATCGTTCACACCATCTCCTGTCATACCGCATATGTGATTCCTTTGTTGTAACCTCTTAACAATCTCGTACTTATGCTCTACAAGAACAAAAAGTTAAGGATTGTAAAAGTAGTGTATTAAACAGTAGACAATCACTACACTAATAGACCCTATGATGACAGTTGAGTCATGTATTATTTACCAGGGAAAACTCCGGCGAAGCCATCAGCCTTCTCGATGAGATCATCGATTGAAGAGTTGCCGTTGCCTTCCGAGAGAAGTGAAGAAGACGGATACATGTCGGTGCCCATACCAAGTCGTCTGCCGGTTTCTTTCCCGATGGCAAGTTGATCTCCGGTGATCATTTTAACTTTAACACCGAGTTCTAAAGCCCTTCGAATAGTCTCAGCGCTATCATGTCTCGGTGGATCAAAAAGAGGCAACAATCCAACAAACTCCCAAGGTGTGCCATTGCTCTCCTTTGTCTTCTCAGGTACAGTTTGTCGACCCACGGCTAGAGACCGAAGACCTCGGTCTGCAAACCCGTCAATGATATCCTGGGCCCTCTTCAATGTTTCCCCGGTGAGATTACAAAGTTCGATGATCTATCAAAAAAATGTAACCGCCATTGGTTACAGATTTCAAAACTTTTTAACGGGAATAAAACACGCGAAAAGGCAACTTATTCATTACTTGTTCTGGTGCACCCTTGCTGCAGCGATACCAGTCACCTTTGTTGTCAATGTAGGTGATGGCGGTGCGTTTGTCAACGGGGTTAAACGGTAGGAAATGGACCTCTTTGATTCCGGCTCTCGCCTCTTTTGGATCAGCCAACATGTTGACGATGCAAGCATCGATAGCGTCTTGGTTTTCAACTCTTGAAGCTCGAGCACCATACAACACCACCATGTCCCTATCGCAATCCTTGACGAAAACCTATAACAAATTTTGACCATTTAGATGATCGAAAAGTTATTCGAGATTTCCATTTTAACCAAGAAAGAGTGTAAAACATGCCTCGATTAACGATTTATCGACGGTTAGCTTGTTAAGAGTGAGGGTGCCAGTTTTATCACTACATAGAATATCCATGCCAGCCATTTCTTCAATGGCAGTCATCCTCTTGGTGATTGCACCTTGTTTCGAAAGGTGGTGGGACCCGATCGCCATCGTCACAGACAAAACCGTAGGCATGGCGATCGGGATACCTCCGATCAAAAGAATCAATAAATTATCGATACCGTCTCTATACGCTCTCCGTTGAATCGCATATATCACTATAATCTCAATCACCATTCCAATTGCAATTGAGCATATGCAGAAGTTACCGATGGAGGTCAATACTTGTTGGAAATGACCAGCCGAGTCGGTGCTGTTGACAAGATGAGCAGCCTTCCCAAAGAAGGTCCGGACACCAGTGGCTATGACAACGGCTTCGATTTCTCCTTGCTTGCATGTCGAGCCAGAGTAAACTGGCTCGCCAGGGTTCTTGTTTACAGGGACTGACTCACCAGTTAGTGCAGATTGGTCGATTTTCAAAGTATCACCTTCAAGGAGACGAGCGTCAGCTGGGATAATATCTCCTAGTTTGACACTTATAATATCTCCAGGAACCAATATCGCGGCATCTTGCTCGCTCCATCTCCCGTTCCTTAAAATCTTGGCTTTCGGGGCGAGGCTTGCCATTAGGGCGCTAGCCGCGTTACCAGCGTTGTTTTCTTCGATAAAACTAATGGTTGAGTTGATGAGAAGAAGTGCAACTATGCCCACAAAGTCTGGCCAATCTGGTGGTCTTCCCCCACCATTGGCTAATACAATGGCCATGATGGCTGCAATTTCCATCACCCATGATAGAGGATTCCACATGAACCCTAGAAACTTGAGTAATTTACTTTCCTGTTATAAACATAATAACATTCTTTAGATGGAAAACATGTTGATGATTACCAATAATGAATGTCTAAATGTTTAAAATACATTGGTGATGAAAATTCTGTGGTTCGATGAGATCGTTTTGACATATCATTTCACCCAAACCGCGTACCTATCATACTGGCCTGGTTGGATGAGTCACCTGAATTGACTAGTTTTACTGGTTTGACGGTTTAAACGGATTATTTTCCACATATGTGACTGTATTTTAGAAATGAAAAGAAATCTATAAATAATAAAGGTCAAATCATTGGTTTCAAATTTCAAAACGAACCGTTAAACCATGAAAATCAAATTGTTTATATCTCAAACCAACTAAACCGATCAACTTGCTTCAATTAAAACGATCCAATTGGGTTCAACAACTTTTGGGAAAGTTCAGTTTATATTAGTTATTTTGTTGAATTTTTCATTAACTAGTAGCTTGAGAAATATGCAGACACCGCATAAGACGAGTTATATTTTACGTTTTCTAATTTAAAAATCAGGCATACAGAATCAGAGGTAACAACGTGCCTCTTTCTCCTCAAGCTTATTTGGGCCGAAAATGTCAAGCCTCTTAGCCCCTTCCTCATCGTTCAACCCATCTCGCGAACAATTTAAGATCGTGAACACATCTTCAATAGGGATTTTCTCGAGATCGATTTGGTTACTTTTAATCTCTTCTAGGGAATTATCAGGCATCTTTATTGCTGGAAAAAAACTAGATAAATATAATAAGAATTTCGAAACCGAAATCGATGATATTAAAGATAAGATTAAATCGGGCCTCTCGACAATCCCTCTTTAGAGAGGCTCCTCCACCATGCTTATGAACACAGTAGAGGTCGATATAACACAATTAGAGGGAAATGTTGAAGCCCTTTTTTCTTAAGCGAAAACGGTTTCTTTATATCTTCTAATTTTTAATATTCATGGCCTTTTGTTTCTCTCGTTTCCAAAAAATTAGGACAATTTGCAATTGAAAATCTAAGGTAATCCACTAATTTCTTGCATTGAAGTCGGGCATTGCGCTATAAATTTCTTTATATGTAAGTATGTAGTTTTTTTGTAAGTTTTATTAGTGAACCTTTAAACTTTTATTTGTTTTAGTTTGTTCATTAATAAAACATTTGTATTCAGGTATATCAATTAACATTTTCATAGATTTTATGATTTTTGTAAAAAATTCTGAGGTTTGTTATAAACTTACATAGAACCGAAGTACTTCAAACATTTGGTTCATTTTTAACAATTATAGCTTTTTTTATTTATTTATATTTTTAATGACTAATTTAATAACTAATAGACCACTGATCTACTATCTCATTATCTTCGTTACTTGAGTACGAAACCTAAGATATTAGACTTACACATCTTCAAAAGAAAGCTCGTATAACTTAATGTCAAAACTTGTGACTCTTTATGATAGAAAAGTGAGAATGATGATTCTCATTTCATCACAATATACATCAACATAGACTTTGACGTTGAAAGCCTAAAACATAAAGCTTAAGAACAATGATAACAAAACAAAAGCATGAAAACAAGCAGGTCGAATCAAAACATTAAATCCTCTACCATCATTTTAAGGTACATGAAGAAGCAACATGTGATCAAACAAATACATCATCAAACACCAAAGAAATAAAACACCATCAAAAGCACCTCAAAACCCAAGCTTGGTTCTGCGCCAATGCCTGCGCTTAGCGTTGTACCTGAATTCAAATAAACAGATTGTTATAAAAAATGGCTTCTTTCTTTAAAATCAAGATTGTTAGATAACTAAAATTAACCTGATAGTGTTGTCAGTTCTCATTCGAATCCAGTGAGGAATGGGCCTGTTCTGCCTCATCTTCTTCGCAAGCTTCTTCTTGATCATGAAAGTCTTGTGGGACGGCTGTGTTTAAACAAACATACGAACACAATATCACAATTTTAGTGGACTAATATCATAGTATATACTTGTAAGCGTAAGGCGCACTCAAGGTGCAAAGAGTAAGCCTTGGGCTGGAGGCAATGCACTTAAAAAGCAAGACGTGTAGCATAAGAAAACCATTTTTAAAGGTCTTAAGACATGTTTTAAACCAGTTCAAGCTGTTTTTGGTTGATTCTATGCTTGTTTAAGTCTACGTTAACTGTTTCTAAACTATTCAGACGTTTTTATGGCTTGAATTTGACAAGATATTGGCTTGAAAACGTACATGTGTGCTCGTAAATGAGACTTTTGAAGTAAGGCGAATAGACTGTGATGGGCTATGCGCATGAGTGCCTAGGCGTGCGCTTTGTGCGCTTTTGACCGAATCGAGTAAAACATTTATGAATATTCTAAATGTTTTGTGATGGTTTCAGAGATTAATCAGTGTCGAAGCGCTCATCTATCCTAACATAATGCCAGGTGGCATTGTGTTCATTGATCCTAACATTATGCCGTAATCATTTCAATCTGTTTCATAAACAAGGTTCTGTCTAGAATATAATAAAACTAACTAGCTAATCAATAAAACTAAATTGCAGTTTACAATGGAAAGATGGTCTTCAAGAGGGTTAAAACCTAAAAACAAATGAAAGCTCGATTCAATCATGAGACTTTGGTTAAGGGAACTCACACGCTAAGCCGTTCACTGAGGTACACAGCCCAAATCTAAACCCTTATGCATTGATCTAAGTTCTAACATTAGCTGACTACAACATTTCGATTAATCAAAATGCACCAAATCTAAATTCAACACTCACAATGTGCAACAGTGATGAAATGCCAATCTTAACTACACATTAAGCCCTACAACTGTTCAACAAACAATCTTAACGTATAACCGTAGTACCAAAGGCATCAATTTCATGACATTTTCATCGATTGAACACATAATAAGCAACATATTGGGGATTTCTTAAACCCTAATCGCGATAAAAGCATAAATCAATTCGATCAACAAATCTACATATGATAGTACCATGATTGTCGTCGGCGGTCGGCGGTCGGTGGGGACAAAGGCTTCTTCTTCGTCTTCTCTTTGTGGTAGCCGCTGGGATGAAGCTTTAATATAGCTAGGGTTTGATTGTAGTTCTGCAGGTGGTGAAGCCCAATTGTGTGTTCATTCCGGGCCTAGTGGGTTTTGGACTCGGGTCCGGCCCGAAACAACCCGCCTGGTTTTCGCAACGGAGTTCATGATTCGGTTTGTTGGTTTATTCGGTTTGAGATTTATATGATACAGTTAACAGTTATGAAAGGTTAACGGTGTGTCTTTTGTCTTAGATGTGGAAACGGGTGCTTAATATTTATCATTTACTCTTATAATTTTTTATTTTAAAGTTGTTAATATGGTTTAGAGATTTAACATTGGTTACCAGTGTTGGTAATCCACCTCACTCGGTTTTTTCACTTTCTGATGACATGGTTAGAGAATCGATCCTAACATTGTGCAAAAATCATGATAAAAAAATTAAACATGACTTCATAACTTCCCAGGTTTTTTTTTCTATTTGTGTTACCATAGGGAATAATAAAATACAATGCTAAGGCTAACCCTTTTTGTTGTTAAGTCGTTTTCGACATTTCTTTCTTATAGTATTTTTCCCACAATGAAGAATCTTAATGTGTAGAGCCCACATGAATAAATTTCAAAGGTTAGAGGTGACCTAACCAACATGACGTTAGAGGTGATCTTCATCGATTTAGAGAGCTAGGTATGGATCCTATTTTTCGTGTCATACAAATAAAAAAGATGTAATTGTAGTTTGAAATTCACACATAGACAAAACAAAAATATCACCTGATAATTGGGTCACAACTACTAAAGTGGAAGGCGGGGCCATGATAACCATTACTAAATTAAATATGATGAGTGGTCGTTAGAAACTGTAAACTTGATATATAAGCATATTTTACTAGAGTTTTTATTTGCGGCATAAATTATATACAATGATTTCACTGCAAAAGTCGATTTTCATATTAGGGTACTAGAAAAATAGCCGGGTTGTTTGGAAAGAGCGAGCTCGAAATCGATTCAGATTAGTTTGTTAATGAGTTGAACCTGAGCTAAGGTAAACTCGCTTCATGCGTCGTTCATTAGAGTTGATGTGTTAGGATAATTAAACTAAAGCCTTCATTAATATATATATATATATATATATATATATATATATATATATATACATATATATATATATATAAAAAGTATAACCTAAGATGTTTTTTTTGTTTTGTACATCTCAATATTGTTGACTTACAAGAAGTGGAAATCAAGAACACGAGTATTGAAAACTAGAAATTGCATAAAGTAAAACTCACACAAAGGAAAATTGTTCTCAAAAGGTTCGAGCTTTTCTGATTAATACTTGCAGAAAATAAATAAACTTACATACAACGTTACAACGAAAATAGCCATAAAAAATGGAGAAAAGAAAGGACCCGCTACCGAACTAACCAATGACTTGTTCTCCTAAATTTTCTACATACGTAAACATTAAAAAATAGAATTAAATAAAAGATAAATCATGATGCCATGCACACTTGAGTAATGGACTTGGCCAATGTTGAACTTTAACACTCCCTCTCAACATTGACTTGTTTTAATCCTATGTCTTCACTTAACTTGATCAACTTTGGGCTTGCTAAGTTCATGGTAAACACATCTTCCACTTGTTCTGTGGTATCAACCGGTTTTATCTCAATCTGACCATTCAAGACTTTTTCTCTAATATAATGATAATCCACCTCTATATGTTTTGTACGAGCATGAAAAACTGGATTTTATTAGCTAGCTTGATTGCTAAAATATTATCACAGAACAGTTTCACTTTGTAGTATGCCTCCTGATTCAAATCTTGCAAAAGTTGAACAAGCCAAGTGCACTCTTGCGCTGCCATGGTGGTTGCTCGGTATTCAGCTTCAGTTGTTGAAAACGAAACAATAGGTTGTCTTTTACTGCACCAAGAAATTGAACTTGACCCATACATGAAAACATACCTGTTAGTAGATCTTCTCGTGTCTAGATCCCCGGCATAGTCTGCATCACAATGTCCAGTGAGCTTAGGCTCAAGCTCCCTCTTGAACTGAACTCCTCTTCCCACGGTTGCTTTTACAAACCGTAACACTCATTTGGCTGCAATAAGATGTGGCTTTCTCGAGGCATTCATGAACCTGTTTAATACTCCAACAGCAAATGAAATAGCGGGAAGAGTTAAAGTAAGATAAATTAGAGTCCCTATAATCTTTCGATAACATGTTGGATCTTCAATCTCTTTTCCTTCATTGACCTTTAATTTTGTACTTGCATCTAAGGGTGTAGCAGCATGCTTGCAACACAACATGTCAAATCTTTGCAGCAAATCAACTGTGTATTTCTTATGGTGCAACACAATTGTCTCATTCATGTACTTTAATTCCAAACCTAGGAAGTGAACAAGCTTTCCTAAGACCTTCATTTTGAAGTGAATACACAGATTAGTTTTCAATTGTGTTATCTCCTCTTCGATATCACCTCTGATAACTAAATCATCCACGTAAACGAGTGCAACTACAACTTTATCTTTGATATTCTTGACAAATAGACTTGCGTCAGCACTAGTCAATCTAAACCCGTTTTGTTCAAGAAACTCACCAATTTTACCAAACCAGGCTCTTGGTGACTGATTTAAGCCATAGATAGCTTTCTTCAACTTGTATACATACTCTGGATGCTCTCGACTTTCAAACCCCAAGGGCTGCTCCATATGTATGACGTGATCAAGATCCCCGTACAATAAAGCATTATTCACGTCCATCTGCCATAACTTCCGATTCTTACTCGTCATAACTGCCAAAAGTACCCGAATTGTAATGAACTTAGCCACGGAACTGAAAGTGTCTTCATAATCTATTCCATACTCTTGTGAGAAACCACATGCTATTAATCTTGCTTTGTACCTTTCAACCGACCCGTAGGCTCGCTGCTTCAACTTATAAACCCACTTACATGACACTAGTTTCACACCCGATGGCTTTGGTACCAATTCCCATGTCTAATTACTTACTAGTGTTGTCATCTCATCTTTCATGGCCCCGACCCATTCAGCTTTCAAACTGGCTTCTTCATAGCTTTTTGGTTTTGCAAAATCATCCATAACAATAGCTACATTTGCATAACATGGGTTATGTTTCTTACCCTTTAGGACCTTCTCAAACTTGTTTTTGGTTCCCCAACTTCTTCATAACTTTGATCAGCTTCATCATCTTCTGTATTGACAAGTTCATCCTCATCAAAAGTAAGGTTCACTGTCACACCCCAACCTTGTCGGCGGAAACGTCGAGATGTGAATGTTAAGATCGTTCATAGCCACATAACGCTATTAATAATCCCAAATATATTATTCATAAGTTCCAAATGTATTATTACAATTAAAAGTCTCAAACAAGGACAACATCATGCATAAAAGTTAAATATAACAAGTCCATCCATTTATTTTTATCTAGGTCCAATCCTAGATGTGATAAACTTCAAAGAGTTGTAATCAAACTTGAGTATTTCCTAAAACATGTTAAAAATAAAAGGTCAACAATAATGTTGGTAAGATTTCCATAGTTTTCAATACATAAGTATATAAAAGATGGCAATTCATGTTGTAAGTTAGAAAACAAAGTAACTAGGGATGTAAGACAGAATGCACAATCAAACCTTAACAAAGTTTTACAAGTCTCAAATGTTTACAAGTATATACGATTAGCTAAGTGTACTTGGATCAACCAAGCAGGCTTGTCAGGCCCATAGATCTATGACGTCGCCAGGCTAACAATA
>BJCM01241293.1:0-12023 GCA_018326385.1 Flaveria bidentis | reverse complement strand
GATTGCTTGAATGGTTTACAACACATAAATGTCACCAACGGGTCAAACGGGTCAACTAGATCAAACATGTCTATTTTCTGAAACCTAAAGTCTTTGGTGGAAGTGTACTTAGGTTTCACATGTTCTTTGTTGCACGTACTCGTATACTTATATGATCTAGGTAACCTCTGAAGGTTGTCTGTCCACTTTGTTTATCAAGTAATACTCTAAGTATCGCATATCAGGTGAGTTCATGCCCCACTCTTTATTTAATCTCTTTTGGGGGAGATAGCATACTGGTAAATCACAAACGCTTTATATATTCAAGTTGTGTATAATATTAATATAGTGTTGATATCATGGAAAAGTCCACACACTTTCGAATTGTTAATATTGAATAGCGGGGAAAATTTGGGTAGTACTACTGGGTCTGACGAGCCCCACCTGTGTGACTCGAGGTCAGCCGGGTGCAATTTGTTCTATTGAACATTGTCATGACATGTTAAGTCGTGACAGGAGGCAACAACGTAACACAGTCAGCTTCAATTGCGAAATCACTATGAATTAATATTTACTGTGAATAGACTAGCTATCTATTAGAATGCACTTCTTTTATATGTCTACTGTTAAACTGTTTATGTTTGAATAACTCTCTTGAACTCACCAACCATTGTGTTGACATTTTAGTATGCTATTCTCAGGTCAATAGCCCGCTTGCCATAGGAGCACTACACGGTTGCACTTGCATTCTAAGACTCGGTTTTCAAGACATCATTATGGTTTTAAATGATTAATATTACTTTTTGGGTTGGCACATGTTTTGCCATAATATACATTTCTATTTCATTGGGTTGTTTTTACAATACGCTTCTGCACAGTTTTTAAGTTTGTCTTTGGTTGATTTTATTTAATTATTGCATATAGAGTCGTTCTGAGTAACTATTGACTGTGATCCTGGTTTGTTCACACACCTCGCGGTAAAACTCCGCACGTGGATTTTGAGGGTGTGACATGATTGGATCATACGTATGAGCCCAATCGCACAACTGAGCCACAAGTATGACCCAGACGTACGATTGGACCATAAGCATGGGTCAATCCACACGATTGGATCACAAGAATGAACAATCGCACGAATGAATGTGAATGACTGAGTCAGTTCCAAGACTGAAACCCAGTCACAAGACTAAACGTGACCGACTGAGCCAGTCCCACGACTAAGCCCCAGTCGCCCGAATGAGGCGTGCCAATAGGTCCATTCGCCCGACTGAAAATAAAATCAGTATAACATAGGTGAAGTCGGTCGCACAAGGAGAAGGATGACGTAGTGATGTTAAAGGTGATGGACGACACCACTCTGGGGAGGATGAAGGTGTATAGAGGGAAGCAAGTGAAACCCCTTGTCAGACGATTGTTTGGGAATCAAGCCAGAGAGGATTATGTGGCGCCCGCTAGGAGGAAGTGGCGTCACGATGATAGTGACTCAGATTCTGAGCCGATTATTCTACACCCCAACGACACTGATGACGATGACAGTGGTGATGGTGGAGATATAGGCCCCACCCAATCTAGGGCCACTACCAAAGATATTCCATCTCCACCATCCACCCAAGGTGGAACTGAGACAGCTGCATTCCACCAAGACTTCTGTCCTCAAGAGGAGGAAGAGTCGGATGAGGAGCCTCTAGTGAGGATAGTGGGAAGCAAGGTGGTTGCCACTGAGAGGGGGATTGCGGTGGTTGGTGGATGCCAGGGTGAGTCTGGGGATGCTGCTACCAATGTCACTGATCCTTCATACATCCCAGACCAGCCCATGAGCTAAGGGGGAGCATCCTCTTCCAAGGGATCAAGGAAGAAGAGGATGGCTTAGCCCCATGTCATGAAGGTGAAGAAGGAGGATTACACTGATTACCACCTCTACCACACCTACAACCACCACTGCCTCTACCACACCTACCACCACTACCTCTACCACAGCCACTCCCACTACCACCACCATTACCTCTACCACATCCACTCCCACTACCACCACCACTACCTTTACTATAGCCACTCCCACTACCACTTCCACTACCACACCTCCCACTCCCACTATCAATACCATACCTCCTATCACCACCACCACAGCCATTCCTCCACATCCCACTCACAGTCCTCCTTTAATATTCAACACATCCACCACTACCACCGCTAGCCACCAAGCAGGTACCTCAACCCACCCTACCTTCACCACCAGACCCACTCTACCCTCCATCAGGGTAGAGGAAAAACTAGCCAACCTAAACCAGATGGTGCTAAAGCTGCTAGCTATTGATGAGCAAAGAACTACACAGCTAAACTAGCTGATGGAGCTCAATGCTGCTCAAGCTTAGCAGATTACTCAAGTTTAGGAGTAGAATGCTCATTCAGTCAAAAGTATTGAGGATTTGGATGCAAAGAACAAGAAGATCATGCTAAGGCTAAACGGATCAAAGAACGATCCTCTAAATATCATGGAAGGTGAAGGTGATGATTATGGTGATGATGGTGATGATTATGATGATGACGATGACGATGAGTCTGGTGAAGTAGATGAAAGTGGTAATGAAGAGTTAAGGGGAAAGAAGAAAGGTGATGATGATGATGATGAAGATTAAGGTGCTGCTTCAGCCTCTGCTCAAGGTCAAGAAAGATTGTCCAAGAGAGCACAAGATCAAGGAGCATCATCCTTAGCCCCTAAAGTTGAAGTGTTAATAGATAAAGACAAAAGTAATGACTAGATGTTTATTTATTTGAAAACTTTTGTACTTAAATCTTGTATTACCGTTATGTAATTAATGTTTATATATATTTATCTAATGTTTACATGTCTTGATTAATTACTAATTTTTGATGTGTTAAATGTTTAAATCAAGCAGATCAAACATCTCAGCAAGATGAATATGATATTGCTCCCCTTCAGCAAATCAAGTCTCAATTCACAATGATTCTTTATTTGCAAGGGATTGTCAGAAGGTCGGTGAGCTACACTCCCGAAGAAGGAGAAATCATACACGACCTGACTGATGAGCAACTTGTGCAGATGTTCAGGCTAAATCCAGATGAGTTAGTCAAAGATGCTCCTACAGTTGATGGGACAAGTGATGATGTGCTTAACGATGTCGACGAGAGAGAGATTGAGGATGTCACAACCGAGAAGGAAATGTGATCCTCGACTTGAAAGACACTCTCGGCAGTGCTATATTTGACAAACTAGATGAGATGGAGAAAGAAAAAGAAAAAGAAGAAAGCACAGCCCAAGCCTTAGATGCAGAAGTTGATATAAAGAAGGCTAAATGGGCAGCTTGTTTTGCAGAAATGAAAGCCCAACGTGTGCAGCCAAAGCAGAATGCCTACACAAAGCTCCATAGAGTCAAAAGACATCAAAAAGTGTCAGGAAAGATCATAGCATGGGTGTATTTTGAGGATCTAATGTTTATGCGATAAAGAGGGAGAATGGAATAGAGTACTTCAGATATCCACATGATCTGAAGACTCTCCTAGATTTTGAGCTCAACCAACTGGCACGCTTAAATCTGCTATATGCTGATCCTAGAAAGATGTTAGGTTGGTTTGAGGCAGCTCTAAAGAAAGAGTACCACACCAGATGGATAAACTTCAGACCTCAACACCCGAAGAGGTACATTCGTAGGTCTGAAGTGGATCCTATATCTGGAAAGCCTAAACTCGTGTTGAAGTGGAGTCTCCCACGCACAATGTCCAAGATTCCCTTACGGGAAATGCCTCAGGACTTTACTCCATACTTCAAATGGTGGTACTATGACTGGAGGACGGGTGAAGCGGTCATAGTTTTAAATAGAGAGGGGAAAATGGAAACTATCCGGGTATTCGACCCGATGTGGCTTACAAACTTGTCTACTGACGATGTCTACACTTTATACAAGTGGCCACTATTCTATGACGCACACGATATTGTACAACCTCTCCAGTTCCAGAACGTTATATGACTTTGGTTTGCATTTGAAATACATGCAGGAGTTATAAGAGAGGACAAGTACAAGAAATTTGAAGAGCTTATGAAGAATGTTAGACAATAGATTAAACTAGGTCCAAGGGGGAGTTTTTTGATACATATATGTACCTAGTTTATGTGCTTAATATAAAAGTCTATCATGTCTTACACTTATGTAATGAATGAGTTGAATGAAATATAATATGTGGTTGATGCTTATAATGTTTAATATTTCACTATATTATTGTGTGTTGAAGTATAATGAACTTACTATATAGGTTTGAGGTTGTTATGCATAGTTCTTAGTCAATAATGATTGAGAAATGTGTTCAAACTTAGTCGTATGGGTCTTCATGCAAATGGACCATGCTAATGGACCATACGCATGAATATCTCATGCAAATAGACCAGTCGCAAGATTGAACCAGGAGACTGGATCAGTCGCACGATTGAACCAGGAGACTGGATCAGTCGCACGATTGAGACATAAGATTGACTCAGTTGCATGACTGAACCTTCAGTCGTGCGTATGGATCAATCGCATGATTCAGTCGCACGACTGAACCATGCTAATGGTTCAGTCGTACGATTGGAAACCCATAACCTATAATACCACCTAATTCATGGAAAAACAGGTCATTTAATAGAATCTCGACACATATTCATAACCTAGCCGTCCAGAGCGTCCAGAAAACCTACTCCAAGTTCATAGTTCGTTCTTGATCGATTTCTAATAAATTCTTAACGTTTGTTTCATCGTTAGATCGATCGGGTTGTTGTTCTCACTGACTGGATTGCCAATCAAATTGGATTCCACACTATTTGATCTGGTTACACGCATTATCAGTTAGTACTCCGTACATACACGGTCCTAACATTTATACGTATGTACAAATTCATGGGAACTCACCAACATTATATGTTGACCCTTATTTTTTAACATGTTTCAGGATGCTACTTTAGGGAATTCCTCTTGCTTTTATAGGACTTGGACCTAGTTTAACTAAAGATTTTATTTTGTTGTTTGATCTTGATTGTATTGTAATGATTTATTTGTTTAGTATTATGCAATGAAAAATGACATTTAATATTATTTTAACTTATTTAATTCCATGAGCTATGAGCAATCGTTTCACATTTGTCCGCCCCGATGATTTTGTTGTCGGTCGGGGTGTGACATTTTAGCATATCCTTTATCTCATTCATGCTCATCCTTTCTACCAAATCATATGGAAATCCATGTTTGATCAGAGTCATAAACATTGTTGATTCTGGCCTTTCTTCCAATATGACCTTGGTAGTCAGCAGATCATCAGCTTTTGATTCTTTTTCCTCTTTGGGTGATCCAACCTTTGTCAGCTCATTCCATTCAGCATCACTCTTAGTTTTAGTATGAGATAATGGCTACAAGGTGGAAACATCCATTGAAGGAGTGTGCTCTGGAGATATAGATTTTGACTTTTTTGGAGAATCTTGAACTTCAATCACTTCCTTCTTGAATAAGTCCAAGTACTTCCTTTTCCTTGAATAATGTATGATTGATTTTGAGGCTTGAGCAGATTCTTTTGTTGTTTTGTTGTAGGATTGTTTAATTCAAGAGAACAGAGTCTTATCTTCAGCTCCTTAATTTCATGATCCTTTAGTTACAAAATCTTTGAATCACTAATCATGTCATTGTTAGTTTTCTCCAACTTCAATTGCAACATCTCCTTTTCATTATTCTCATGTTTCATAGATTCTCTTAGTTCTCTGACTAGATCATGAAGGTCATCTTTTACTTCATTATTGGTTTGAGCATCTTGTCTTAATCTTTTTAGTCTTGCTTCTTGTTCATTCATCAATCCTTCCTTTTCTTTTAAAATTCCCTTCAACTCTCTTATTCTTCCAATCTTTTGTTTGACTTAATTATCAACTTGTTATACTCAGCCACTAGATAACTTTTGCTCACTATGATATCATCATCACTGAGATCATCTTCATGATAAGCAATAACATCAACATCGTTAGGTTCCTCTTCTCCTTCATGATGTTGATTAGTAATCTCATCCTCATTACATTCAGTAGGAGCTATGATTGCAGAACTTGAACTAGACTCAACATCTGCATATGCTGATTTTTAATGAGGTTGTTATTGGATTTGAAGATCAGTGATTGGTGAGACAGGCATAGTATCATTGGAGAGAACATGGATTTGAGAGTTTCTTATTGATACTGGAATAGTACTGGCTTGAGATGCTAACTTAGTCTCACAAGTATTAATATTCTCAGGTGGTCGTCTTTGAGAAGTTGGTGGTTGTTTATGCATTGCTGATTCAGGGTGTATAGGAGAGATCGGCATGGTATTTTCAGTAGCTGGTGATTGATGTTGTGGGGATTGATGATGGTGGTGCATGGGATATTGAGGAGAATGTGAGGCTTGCTTAGTATCAGCAGGCGAACTATCTTGCTAGTCTTCCCACACTAGCTCTTGTGGTATGTTAGAATTTGGATTAGCCACATGTGCAAACATGGACATATCTTCACCTTCATACTTTCCATTGATCTTGTTCAAGATAGATCTCCCTAAGTGTGCTTGTACAAACACTCCTCCTACTCTTTCTATTCCAGGCAGCTTAGAATTAATGATTAGTTGAATGAACCTTGGAAACTTGAACATCTTATCAGCCTTCTGGACTCTTATTTGGTCACACAAATAATAAAAGATGCACTAAGAGTAGTTATAGGTCCTTCCTTCTCCAAGTCACCATCATACCCCATCAAGTTGAAGATCTTTTCTATGTATTTATTCTCAAACACAGTTGGATGTTCAGCCTAATGATTTCCCAACTCAAGGACTCTCTAAATAACTTGTTCAGATACCCTCATCTGGTCATTCAAAATCTCAGCAACTATCACTTCATTATCTCATTCTTCTATTACAGCTGAGTTCTAGAAGTCAATAAAATGTTGCTGATAGATTGTCAGCTCTACCATTAGTGCGTAAAACAGTCTTAAATATCAAATGATATATCGACATCCTTAAGATACAGGATCATTAGGATTCAGAAAGGCACACATATTATGTTCTCCTGCAAATCGATTAGCCATCTATACATAAAAATGATGAAGATTATGTTAGAATCGATATTACAGACATGAGAATATGAATGATTTTACTTAACTATATGACTCAAATGATGATTTTGATGCATATGATATGATTTACCTTGTAAAAAGCGATCTCAAATCAAGTTTATGATTTTGTTTGATGTTATTGTTCAATATTTTGAATGTTTGTGGAAAGAGGGAAAGAGTTTTTGGTGAACGCTTTTCTAGGTCTGAAAAGTGCTCTAGAAAAGTGAATAATAAATGCGTAAGTCCAAAACATTACTTATACTCCCTCGGAATTATTAATTTTATTTATTAAGTGAAGTGGGTCACTCTTTCCTTATTGCATTTCAAGAATTTATTGATTCACATAATCTAGTTCTCCCATAGCACATCCACGAATGTCTTACTATAAAGAAATAAATTTTGATTCTGTGTTTAATTTGAATTTTCCATATGTTACCAATCCATGGAATATACTTTACAAATATCAACACATCCGTAGGTTACCAATCTACGGATAGTTATATTTCTAAATTAATTTTCGCATTGTAGGATCCGCTAATTAAGAAAAAGCACTGTAGCTTCTGTTGATTAAGAAAATGAACTATAGCTTCTGCTGAAGTGATCATTTTGCAATGTAGCTTCTACTAAAACTTATTTGCTTCTATGATTCTATAAAATTGATAGAATCATTTATTGTTTTTGGACCTTGTTTACTTAGTTTACATGACATTTGGTGCACAAGAATAATTATAACTTGAATGACTTTATGTATCCTACACCCAAATTGGTGCTCCAGTCCTAATTCCTTCATTTGACTTTTTGATTTGATTCTGGATTTCATGATGTTTAACTACTCCCCGTAAATTTGTGATAAAAGATGAATAGATGCATTCATCATAAATTTATCTAAGAGATAGCACAAAAGACACGAGTCTGTCCAACTGAAAAAATAACTGAACAACAAATTAAAAAACAAAACGAATTTCAAAATTATGTACAATCATATATAATGAGAGCATACTATGACACTAAGCACCTTTCTATTTAATTTCTTTGATGAAGTGAGACCTGAAACAAGTTCTGATTGAAAGTATGTTGTTCCACTTAAATTCAAACAAGAGTATGGTGTCAACTAGGCATGCTATTTATCATGTTTTTATGTTTATTCAAGATTAACAGTTATGGGCTCCACATTCAATTCATATTAGGGTTGTCCTCATTTTATGAGTCATATTATCACGTTTTCACACTTAGAAACTATGTACTTTAGGTTATAAGTTCTATGTTGAGTTGTATTTTACATCTCATTAATACGTTGATGCAAAAGCTCATAAGTTAATATATAGTTGATGATAATGGAATCTTTTGAGAGTTAAGATATGATAATCATCAGGTCACCAGGTCTTTACTTCCATAAAACAGAGGTGCCTCTAATCCAGGTCTTTGTTTACATAAAACAGAGGGATGATAAGGATCATGATCTGTTCACCTGTTGGTTACAAATGTAAACCAAAGAGATCATAAACCCCGGTCTTTGTTTACACAAAACAAAGGGAATATGATTTACAAAGATAGAGATTAAAAAGTGTTGGTACATAGTATGCTTAGTCGAGTGATTTGATCACATTAGGATAAGACTTTCTTGCTTGATCCTCAAAATGAAATTTCCCAAAAATAGTCACTTTTGCATTATGTTGTGCATGCTCTTAGTGTAGTTTCTACTCAAGATGAAACTACTCACATATCAATGCACTTCTGATCAGATTAAATTTAAGAGCTCACGCAGCAGGCAAAGGCACAATGTACTATCATTTCCCATATACATGTTATGCTGAATCAATAGATAAAATAAATAAAGACAATATTTTTGTATTTTTGAAAGTTTTTATGAATGTTTATGGTTTTAATTTATGACTATTTACAAAGACAAACACATGCTTTTCTTTGTTAATAATGATTAATCTAAAGTAATCATGCCCAAAGACTCAATTAGAAAATTAAATCTAACTAAATCAAAGGCTTTAGTGAATAAATCAGCAAGCTGGTTTATTGTGGCATCCTCCAAAGTGACTATCTAAATATGAATAGAGAGTGAAGTCTCCATCTTTTGGATACCAAATACCAAGGGCTGGTTGTCCTTTCAAATATCTGAAGATCCTCTTCACCACATTCAGATGGGCCTCTTTTGGAACGGATTGGCACATAGCACAAACACACACAACAAACATTATGTCAGGTCTACTGGCAGTTAAATACATGAGAGATCCTATCATTGATAAATACAATCTTTGATCAATAGATTTTCTGGAATGATCAGGGAGAATCTTCTCAATTGTTGAAGCATGTATTTTGCATGAAGACGTATCAGCAAGATAGTATTTCCATGACATGAAGATGTTCCATGACATGAAGAAAGACTATTGATGGTCGGGTATGAAGCGTGATGTGGTGGAGTATATGCGTAAGTGCCTTAGTTGCTTGCAACTGAAGGTTGAGCATCAGAAGCCATATGGAAAGATCCAACCTTTGGATATACCGGAGTGGAAGTGGGAACATATCACCATGGATTTCATTACGAAGCTATCATGTACCGCACGAGGGTACGATGCTATATGGTGATAGTTGATCGTTTGACGAAGAGTGCTCACTTTCTACCGATCCGTGAAACATATTCATCCGAGAGGTTGGCTGATATTTTCATTAAGGAGATTGTAACTCGTCATGGTGTGCTGGTATCTATTTTGTCTGATCGTGACACCCGGTTTACATCTAAATTTTGAAAGAAATTCCATGATGTGATGGGGACGAGGTTACATATTAGTATGGCTTATCATCCTCAGACAGATGGTCAGTCTGAAAGGACCATTTAGACACTGGAGGATATGCTCTGTGCATGTGTCATTGATTTTGGAGGAAGTTGGGATGACCACTTACTGTTAGCTGAGTTCTCATATAACAAAAGTTATCTTGCCAACATTAGTATGCCCTCTTATGAGATGCTATACGGTAGGAGATGCCGAACACCCATGTGTTGGGGGTGATATTGGCCAGAAAGAATTAGGAAGCGTCGAGGTGATTGAGGGTACGACTAAGAAGCTTGAAAGGATCATGGCCTTCATGAAGGCAACCTTGGAAAGGGTTATGTTGAAAGTCTCACCTTGGAAAGGTATCATTCGGTTTATAAAGCGGGGCAAGTTGAACCCGAGATACATAGGGCCTTTCCGAATCATTGCTAGACTAGGAGAGGTGGCCTATAGATTGGAGTTACCAGATGAGTTAAGTGGAATTCACCCGACATTCCATGTATCTCATCTGAGAAAGTATCTAGCAGATAAGGATATGATTGTTCCACTGGAAGATATCAAAGTAGATGAACGACTCAATTACGTGGAGCAACCAGTGGTGATCATTGATCGAAAAGAGAAGAGGCTGAGGAATAAAGTGGTTCCACTTGTGCGTGTACAGTGGAAGCACATGAAGGTATCCGAGTCTACGTAGGAGACTGAAGAATAGATGAGGTAGCATTACCCACAATTGTTTGAGGAATAACAGGTTTCGGGGATGAAACCCATATAAGGGGGTGGACATACAACACCCGGTTATTTTTAAAGTTAAAGAAAGAAAGAATAAAGTCAAGAAAATGAAAGAAAGATATTTTACCCAAGTTAAGGGGTAAAATGTGTCAAAAAGGACAAAAGGTTGGAAAACTGGGTTTAAAGTGGGCATGGCCACCCACTCTCTTCCTACACATCCAAATCGTCGGATCTGTTACAGAGAGAAAGAAAAGGGCTGAAATTCTCGGTTTTAGAAAGAAGAACAAGAAAGAATTCTAATTCAAGGTAAAAATTCAAGGTTTTATGGTGTTATTAACCGGTTATGTCCTCGGGTTTATGCTCATTTGTGTTGTGTGTGTTTAGTTGTATGATTTTAGTGGGTTTCTAGGTGGTTGAACTCAATTGCAAACGAGTTTGGAAGAAGCCATACTCAAGAGCTGCAAAGGTGAGTTCTAGAACCCCTCTTTTTACATGTTTTAACAATTTTTGGGGCTAGAATTGCATGTATGAACTTTTTATAAAACTAGGGTTTCATACTTGTATGTTTAAATGTGTGTATGTTGCAGTTATGGTGTGATTTTGGTCTATGTTGATGCTTGATGATGTTATGGTTGTGTTTCTAAGGCTTAGAATGCATGATTTAAGTTTAGAACATGATAGATGGTGTTTGGGGACTGAATCTGCTGATAAGTGTGACCTATACTGCTCATACTCCCAAATAGTAGTTCATAATCCTAAGTTAGAAAACTGCTTAAGTGTTGACAAATGCGGATGAGCATTGACAAATTCGGATGAACATTGACAAATGCGGATGAACATTGACAAATGCGGATGAGAAAGTCAATGCGGATGAGAAAGTCAATGCGGATGAGAAACTCAATGCGTATGAGTAAGTCATGCGACTGAGGAAATGCGGATGAGTAAGTCATGCGACTGAGGAAATGCAGATGAGTAAGTTCATGCGACTGAAGAAATGCAGATGAACAAATTTAATGCTAATGAACTAATGCGGATGAGTAAAGTCAATGCGGATGAACAAATTCGGATGAGTAAGTTTATGCGACTCAGGAAATGCAGATGAACAAATGCGGATGAGTAAAGTCAATGCGGATGAACAAATGCGGATGAACAAAAGAAATGCATATGAACAAAAACAAATGCGGATGAACAAAAAGAAATGTGGATGCACAAAAAGGGAAAATGTGGATGAACACATAGAATATTTCCTGACTTTTTGGGAAAAAAGGTGAAATGTAGGCTTTGACTTGGGAGGTTCCCGGGGGCTATGTAAGTTAACTTTTTAAGGTCATAGATGTTATGATGGGCATGTTATGATATATGATTGATGCTTATGCATGATGGTATGTATGATGTATGTTATGTATGTATGATGCCTGGTATGATGA
>BJCM01241279.1:0-20198 GCA_018326385.1 Flaveria bidentis | reverse complement strand
AAGAAGAATGCTTCGGAAGTTTCACACATGCAACAAAAATATTCTAAGTGTGAAATCTTCCAAAGCCAAAACCATTTTCTTCTGAAGCAAAATTAACTCTCGGAAGCTTTATTCTTCTGGAACAAAGCATTCAAGTTTTAATTTATCTTCTGAAGCAAAATTTTCACAACTCTCAGGAAAATCTTCCGAAGTCATTTTAGCTTCGGAAGCTTTTTTCATTAAAACTTCCGAAGATAATTTACCTTCGGAAGCTTTTTGACTTCCAAGAAAACTACTTTTTGAGCAAAAGTAAACTACTTTTTCAGAGGTGTGGCTGACATCTGGATTTCAAAGTTTATCCTCTTTCATTAAACTTTATCTAAAATCTTTTTTCACATACAAACCCAATGGTTTCCCCCTCTTTCTATCATCTGCTTCTTCCTCCTAACCTAAAACCCTAAATTGCTCTCTGAAATTTCTTTCTTCTTTCTTTCTTCATCCTTAAAATACCTCAACATGGCCAACCCTCTTCACAAAAATGATCCAAACTTTACCATGCAGTTACACAGACAACATAATCAGGTTGCTCTGTTAAACTCTGAGAAAGATCCATATTTCTTAGAGGTTTGCCATTTCTTAGCTTTATCAAACTATCACACCTCCCTGACCATTGATCCTCCTCTCTAAGAGGATCAGTTGCTGGAATTCTGGAAGACCTACCAGTCAAGACCTTCAGGAAAGGGAAGATCTCATCCAAATGGAAATTCCTGCTCCATGTAGTTATCCACAGTTTATCAAACAAGCATGGTGGATGGGACTAGAGTCCTGAGGATCTCTCCTTCATAGTCCATGGGATGCTTCAGGGAGTCAAGTTCAGGTACTCTCAGTTTGTTTATACTAACTTACTTGCAAACTTGGACTTCTTAGAGTATTACATGTTCCGTAGATATGTTCAATAGATTCTTAACTGTGAACTTGGTTCACAGTTAAGGGAAACAGGTAATATTCTTAAATTGGGACAGATGAAGCCTGGAATCTTCAAACTAATGAGAAAGCCCACTGTTGGCTTCACTGGGGTAGAAACAACCCTAGTCCCAAAAATGTTAGAGCTCATTGCTCAAGGTGACAACCTAGCAGTACCATCTAGTGTTGAACCCACACCTTCTACTTCCCAACCACCTCAACAGCCACAAATCACCCTCACCTACAAAAGAAAACACAAACAAACCCCTACTCAGACTATTCAGTTTGTGGAGGGCCCCATATACTTATACATACAGGAAGAAGTGGACACTGGAGCTCCCATTTCTCCTGAGGGGCAAACCACTCCCATTCCTTCTATGATCAGTGCTGAGGTTCCTCATGCTTAGCCTAATGAGCACATAACCCAAATTGCCTTAAGTCATCACTTTGAGTCTCAACACTCAGGTGATTAACCTTCAGGGGACAATTACCATCCCCAGCCTTTAGATCTCAACCAACCAATTCCCAACCTTGACTTCTATAATGATGATGATCTAGGTTTCAGTGAGTATCATGATTCTTTTTTCTTTACCCCTACTCAAAGAGAGATGAATGCTCCGGAGTCTCCTATTTCTATCCCACATCAGTCACCTACAATTGAGGTGGACACTTCTAAACATGTTCAGGATGTCCATATGTAAGAGGGTCTCACTTTTGAAAATAATTACATCATTAAGACCTCAATCATGGCATCTCAACCCACTGCTTTCTCAACTGAGGCTGGCAGTGAGCAGAGGAAAACCAATAGCCAAGAACCTGAAGCTGGTGATAAGATGGAGGACTCTTCTCTAATCATCTCATCCCCTAATGATTCTTCTAATGAAGATAAGGGGAATCTAAGACTAAAGGTGCAACAACTTCCTACAACATGCACCTATTTAGTCTCCAAGGTTAGTCACCTTGAATCTCAGGTGACTACCTTGCAAAACAAGGTCAATGATCAGCAACTTGTGATTTCATATCTTAAGGACAAACTAGCTGGGAGACCTTTAAGAGGAGCTCAACCAGGAACACAAGAACCTGTGGAGGTGATTGATCTAACTCCTAGCTCACCTATGCAAGTGGGTGATGCTACCAAAAAAGGGAAGAAAATCATCACTGCCACAGAACCTAGGAGTTCTTTAGAGAGTATGGACATTGAGGACTCACCATCCTCACTTGCAATTGTGCCTACTCAACAACTTCCTCAAGTTGATATTGATATGGACTCAATAGACTCCTTAATACAAAGTCTGTTTGAGGACGGGATACCAAGGGCTATGTCATCTCCACCATCTTCCAATCACATCATTGGGTGGAGGTATGACAGTAATAGAAAAGCCCTCATCCTTCTTAGAGTTCAAGGGAAACAAGAGATCTTCAACTTTCACACCCTAAACTTCTATGAAAGTCTGGATTTAGTCACAATGCTACTTGTCAATCCAAGTCAATCAAGACAAGCTGATATAATGGCTCAAAGAATCCAAGACAGGATCATTGCATAGTTCAACTTCAAAAGAAGACTAAGGCAATCAGGCTATGCCATTGGTCAACTGGATGTTGAGGTTGACCCTAAGATTAGTTTTATAGGGGAAACCTTAACTGAAGGCCTAGTGGCAGAACCTAAGAGCCTAGTCTCATCAACATCAACTGCTGTAGTGATCCATACCCTTATTGAGACACCTGCTGGTGAAGGTGCTTCACAACCTCTCTCTAGCCAAAGCTCAGAAGCTACCTCAAGCAATGAAGGCCACAGCTCTCTCCACCATGAGTCACAAAGATCTGTGAGTGACAAAGGGAAAAGAAAGATGACATGTGAGGAGATTGAGGAGGAGGAGAGAGAGAGAGGAAAAGGAAGTTGAGGGGAGAAAGTTCCTCTTCTGGGTCTGCAAGACTCAAGGAGACTGCAATCATATGAGTTGAGGGCAGTCATGATAAACTACTTGCAGACCAGGAACTATGACATTGACAATGTCATTTCTCTCCCCTTAGATGAACTGAATGAACTGGTTGATATGGAGAGGTCAAAGGAAAAGAAAGAGGTAGAAGATGCAGAGCTATTGGTACAAATCAAAGAAGACAGAAGAAAGAAAAGACTGTACAAGCATGTGCCTACTCTCTCTCCAGTTTAGGAAAGTCTTATACAAGAAGATGTGGTTCAATAAGAACCTCAGGTAGATAAAGAAGAAGACAGTATCAAGATGATCAACTACTAAGTGCCACAGGCCTCTATCAGGCAAAAGCACTTCTTCCCTTATCCTATGACTATGTTGAGTTTGAGTATCTCAGACAACTTGAACTTGAGATAGTCAAGGAAAGAAAGACAACCAAAAGAAAGCTAAAGGAAGAAGCTGCTAAGTCAAGAGCCATCATCCAAAAGAATATGGAGAAGTTTGCTGACAGACAGAGGATGATGAGCTTCTTGAAGCTGTATGGATTCTCCGGAAGGAGACTTGGCCCCATGTCTCTATCCACTATGGATGAGCATATCAGGGTGATCAAGCAGAAGATAAATAATGGAGAGCTTATTGACTTACACTCCCCTCAAAGTCAAGCTACACTTGAAGTGGAGATTAAGGTTGAACAACCAGAGACAACATAACCCGGACCTCCTGTTGGGTCTTAGCAAGCTTCATCTTCTGATCCACAACAGGGTCAACCTCCCTCTCCTTCTGAGCCTGTGAGAGAGGAAGTTCTGACTAAGAAAGACGATGAAGATCAATTAGGTGCTGCAGGCCAGTCTTCTCAGTTAAAAGGAACCAAGAGAAAGAAGAGGGTTGCTTCAAAGCCAAAGTCAAAGAAGAAGAAGGCTGCAACCTTTTCTGAACCTCAGGATGAATTAAAACATCCCAAGGATGTGCAGCCAGAGGATGCTACATCAACTCCCATTCAAACAGCTCCTCTAGCATCAGGAAGACCAATCTTGTCCTGGACAAACACCACAAATCCAGAAAGATGGCATGTCATCAGAGATCAAGGTATTAAAGATGTCTACACATGGCAAGACATGTTCAATCTGCCTCTGCATGATCTCTTTGACATGAGAAGACACTTTGACAGTCTGAAGGACACTAATCACCTCATGAAGAAAGGAATGGTGATTATCCTAAAGAGGACTGTTAATATCTGAAGTCTACTAGTGTTTTGATAGCATCTGCCTAGGGGGAGTTTGTAGAGAATATATGAAGAGGCTGATGCAACTCAATCACCCAAAGTCTCTCCTGCATGCTGCATAAGTGCATTGAAGAAGAATGCTTCGAAAGTTTCACACATGCAACAGAAATATTCTAAGTGTGAAATCTTGCAAAGCCAATACCAATATCTTCCAAAGCTAAAGATGAAGTCTTCCGAAGCTTTAGAGACAAAGTCTTCCGAAACTCAACTCTTGAAAATAGATTTCTTCCAAAGACTTTTAACAACATGCTTTATCTGATGTACTTTTCCATAAAGTTGGACCCCTTTCTGCTGCGACTCTGTAAAGTCACCAACTTACATGAGTTGGTGAAAAGGTCCATGCTTTTGGTAACTATACATTAAGGTCTTGAGTCTGTAACTTTCTACTTTATGTACTTTATCCTTTTTGTAATAGATAAGGATGTGAGCTATGGCATGTCATAGTCACTAGTCAAAAGGCAATCTGCCTTTTGACTCTACAATTGATTTTTTTTGTGTCTAGTCAATTGTATCCAGCTAGCTTTCAAAGTATGACCGGCTGTAGGATGTAGTATAAGCATATCAGGTTCTTGTATCTTTCTTTAATGCTTTGTAACACTTGTAATAGAACTTGAGAAAGTAATAGACTGCAATCTTGAAAACCATACACTTGTGTATCTTGCTCTCTTGTTTTGCCTCTTACTAAATTACTTGTGCTCTTAGTATCATATATTGTGGTTAATCTAGTTCACTATTTGATTAAGTCTTAGTTTATTCTACTCTTTGTGTTGTTATGTTGTATGTAACCCCCTTCAACGGTCCTGCACTAGTAATTAAGAAATATTGCCCTTGTAACGAGATAGAGAAATTGGAAACTAAATGCCTAGCATGAAATGAAAGGAGCAACACATCGAGAGTACACCGAAAAATACAATAAACTTTCTAGGCTAGTACCGCACTTAATAACCCCGGAAGCAAAAAGGATAGGTAGATATATTTGGGGTTTAGTGTCGCAAATAAGAGGACTAGTGGAATCAACCATGCCAAGAACCGTTCAAGATACCGTAAGCCTATCAGGAAGCCTGACTGATGAAATGATAAGGAATGGATCTTTAAGTAACCCAAGAATAGGAGAAAAGAGAAAATGGAGTGACAATAATTCAGGAGGCAATTTTGGAGGAAATCCTCAGAAAAGGATAACCCAACAGCCAACCAGAAACTTCTTAGGAATGGCACAAGAAAAGAAACCACAAAAGGAGATTCAGCCATGGTGCAGTACTTGTTAGAGATATCATCAGGGTAAATACGCGATAGTAATCTGCTATAACTGCAAAAGAAAGGGGCATATATACCGAGAATGTAGGAACCCCACTAACCCGAAACCAATTTGTTATCAATGTGGAGATGAGAGTCATTTTCAAAATGAATGTCCACAATTAAAGGGTAAGACTCCGGGCAATCAAGACAACCCTCCTGGGAGAGCTTTTGTAATGTAAGCTGAAGAACCCCGACTTGAACCTGAAGTGGTAAAGGGTACATTTCTTATTAATGATCAATACGCAACAATGTTATTTGATACTGGAGCAACCCGTAGTTTCGTTTCAAATGCATTTAGACCATTGCTTAATCTAAACTCAGAAAATTAAAACACAAGTATATAGTAGAATTAGCTAATGATAAGATAATTGAAGCATGTGAAATCATTTCTAACTGCACATTAACTCTAGATGGTTACTGCTTTAACATAAATCGGATTCCTATTTGTAAAGATTATATGTAGAGACTGATGCAACCCAAACACCCAAAGTCTCTCCTGCATACATGCACAAGGGTACTAAAGAAGAATGCTTCGGAAGTTTCACACCGGCATCAGAAATATTCTAAGTGTGAAATCTTCCGAAGCCAAGACCAACATCTTCCGAAGCCAAAGATGAAGTCTTCAAAGACAAAGTCTTCCGAAGCTTACACTTGAAGATAGATTTCTTCTGAATACTTTTGAAGACATGCTTTATCTGATGTACTTTTCCATAAAGCTGGACACCATTCCGCTGCAACTCTGTAAAGTCACCAACTTTCATAAGTTGGTGAAAAGGTCCATGCTTTTGGTAATAGTACATTGAGGTCTTGAGTGTGTAACTTTCTACTTTATGTACTTTATCCTTTTTGTAATATATTAGGATGTGAGCTATGGCATGTCATAGTCACTAGTCAAAAGGCAAATCTGCCTTTTAACTCTACATTTGATTTTCTTTGTTGTCTAGTCAATTGCATCCAGCTGGCCTTCAAAGTATGGACGGTTGTAGGATGTAGTATATGTATCTCAAGTACTTGTAACTTTTTGATATGCTTTGTAACATTTGTAATAGAACTTGAGACAACAATATACTGCAATTTTGAAAACCAATTACTTATGTGCTTGGCTATCTTGTTCTGTCTCATATTTACTTGTGTTCTTAGCATCTTTACAAAAGGTTAACCAGTTCTCTATTTGATCTGTTAAGTGTTCTTAGCAACTCTCCTCATTGTGTTGTTGTGTTGTAAATGCATACTTTTCACCGGTCCTACAATTGGTATTAGAGCATTCCAGGCTCTTGATATAAGATCTCACCATCTTAAGATCCCTCACACACATCAAATACTTAACTTATCAAATGACAGCCATTTCCAAATCTGATATGCAAATTGGAACCATGACAAAGACCCCACTGATCAATCTTGATGACTTTGACACCAAGTGCCAAAGAATGGAAGGTTTCATGAGGTCTCTAGACTCAAGAATGTGGGAGTCTGTTGAAAATAGACCTTACATACCAAGAACCTCTTCTGCTACTAGTGGTGGTATGATCCTCAAGGCTGTGGCTAACTACTCAGATGAAGATACAAAGAGAGTAGAGATTGACCAGAAGGCCATGACAGCCATTCAAACTACTCTTCCAAACTCTGTGTATATAGGTTTTAAGAAATGCAAAACAGTTATGTAGCTATAGGATGCATTGGAACTGATGTATGAGGGTTCCTCTGAAGCTAAGGAGAACAAGAAGGATCTCTTAAAGCAGTAGTTTTAAAATTTCACCTTCAAAGCTGATGAAACCATGACTCAACAATACTTCAGTTATGTTAAGATTGTGGATACCCTAGTGGATGGAGGAGTTGCTCTTGAAAATAGAGACATTGTAAGGAAGTTAATGTCCTCACTTCCTAGACAATGGACATACTACTATGTGGTTATCAAGAGAACTGAGAATCTGAAAACTCTCACTCTAACAGAGTTGTATGGGATTCTTAGTGGCTACCAGATGGAGATGAACATGCAAGGTTCATTTGGCAACTCTAACAATCAAATGGTTCAGCCCTTCACGTGGTTGAAAGGGATAACGTAGAACCCCAACATCATCTCATATGCTACCCTGACAACTAAAAAAAGGGTCCTTTCATCACCTTTCCTGAGACACCAAGGGAGAACTACACTCAAGAAAGTCCATTCCAAGAGACAAGTTCTTCTCAAGCCTTTGTGTCCTCTGATTAAAGTTGTGGCAGCTTTCTTTTCACCCTTGACGACCTTGACTGTATCCATCCAGATGATCTGGAGTACATGGAGATAGTTTAATAGATGGCTCTTCTCACTCAAAGTGCCAAGAAGTTCTACAAGCGGACTGGATGGAAGTTCCCTAGTAATACAGCCAGTGGAAAGTTTGGACTGGACAAAAATGAAGTTAAATGTTACAACTATAACCTGATGGGCCACTTTGCCAAGGAGTGTAGGGCACCAAGAAAAAATGGTGGCCAAGCACAGTCCAAACCAAACTACACTGATAAAGCTACCTAGAATGACAAGTCAAAGCAGCAAGCTGTAGTTGTTGTTGAAGAAGGAGGCTTTGACTGGAGCTTTCAGGTGAAAGATGCTTCTCCAAACCAAGCATGGATGGCAGATCATGATAAAGCCAAGGTATTGGAACATCTTTGTACCCCTGAATGCAGTGCTAAATTTAATAGATACAGGTCCTACAACTTAGAAATGAGATCTGATCTTGAGTCCTTAAACATCTTAAAAACTGATTTTAGAAAGTCTGAAAGCGATTATAAACTAAAGATAGAGGACTTAGAGAAAACCATATCGATTCTAAAACATAAGCATACAAATTATAGGACTCAAATGAAGGATCTCATAACTAAGCTGACTGAGTGCCAGGCTGAGCTTGTGATCAGCAAAGCCAGGACAGAAAAGTGTGTTTTTGAAGAAGATACATTCAAAAATATGATATCCTCATCCCTACACAACAAGGTGTGTTATCAAAACAAACAGGGACTGGGATCTAATAAGATAGCTCCTCCACACTCAATCTTGTCTGAAAGATCACCTAGGTGTGGAATTGGTGAAGATGAGCTTCCTCTCATAGACCCTTTGAGTGAAGAGGATGAAGAAGTGATAGTGAAGAATCTCTCTGAGAAGAGTGAAGAAGAGGATTCTAAAAAGGGTCACTATCCTTCTGAGGATAAGAAGAAGACTGTGATGACCAAGTCTATGAGGAAGAACTTGATCAGAAAGAGCAAAAGAAAAGCTAGGAAGGCTCAAGAGATCACTACCACTTTTGATTCTAAGTAGAAACAAGTTTTTATCTCTACAGGATTTGAAGTGGTGAAATCTGAAGACATCAACCTTAACTCTTCTACTAAGAGTTCTGGTTCATGTTCAAATCATCTCAGAACCAAGAAGAAGGCTGATATGTTGTGTACCACTGCTTCACAACCTGGACCATCCAACTCCAAGAACAGTAGTCAGCCTGAAAGGACTATCTCAGCATCTGCATAGATGAAGGTGGAGAAGGGATATGATCAAGATCAGTCTTGTTCTCAGAAAAGGGCTCTTGGGAAGAAGAAAATGGAATGTGTCATGTGTGAAAGTACTTCTCATCTTGCTAAGGATTGTCCATACAATCCAAGAGGTACTATTCATATGACCAGGAAAAAGACTTCCAAATGTTCAAAGAAGTTTCTTGCTTCGGAAGGAAAATCTGTTTCCTTTGGAAGCTTCAAAATGAAGAAGAATGCAAGTGTAAAATTTCCTTCGGAAGAAAATTTGGTCTCGGAAGAAAGGAATACTTCCAAAGTACTGAAGTCTGCTATAGTATCTGTAGAATCTTTTGAAAGTCTAGTTATCAAAACTTCTGAAGTCTCAAAAGCTTCCAAAGTGTTGAAGGTCAAGTCCAAACTTCCAAAGGTGGTGTGGAAGTCTAAGAAAGACCAAGTAACTGAAAGTTATCCATTAACAACAGCTCATGATCCTCAAAGCATAACTATAGGATCTATTACTATTACATTATCTTCTACTTCTTTTAGTGATCCCAAGACAAGTAAGGCTTGAGTTTCCAAGTGTAACTAATCATTTTATTTGTGCAAGAACATCTCAAGACAAACAAAAATGTTTGGATCATTAATAGTGGCTGTTCCAGGCACATGACAGGCAATAGGTCACTACTCCAGAACTTTGAAAGGATTGATGGAGGGCCAGTTGCTTTTGGAGGAGATGAAAGTGGTTACATTTCTAGAAGGGGCAAGGTCACAAATGGTAAGCTCAACATTGAAAAGGTGAACTTTGTCAAGGAGATTGGGTACAATCTTCAGAGTGTATTTCAATTTTGTGATCAGAGTCATAACATGCTCTTTACTGAGCATGAGTGCATTGTTCTCAAGCCTGGGGTGGTCATTCCTCATAAGCATATCCTGCTTAGAGCCCCCAGGAAAGGGAACATATACAAGATGGACTTGCAAGAAACATCTCCCTTTGGAGAAGTTTCATGCTTTCGATCTAAAGCCAATAGTGATGAATCTTTTCTATGGCACAAAAGAATGTGCCATGTAAACTTTATTAACATGAATAAACTGATTAACAATGATTTCGTAATTGGAATGCCAAAGAAAAAGTTCACAAGTGATGATCATTGCGTTGCATGCCTGAAAGGGAAGAAACATAAGGTAATTCATAAGCCTAAGGAAAGAAATTCCATCACTACACCCCTACACTTGTTACATATGGATCTCTTTGGCCCCACCAGTGTATTGAGTCTAGGAAGAACCTCTTATTATTTGGTGATCACAGATAACTTTACAAGATTCACTTGGGTTTTCTTCCTTAGAACTAAGGATGAGACCTCTAAGATTCTAAAGAACTTCATCCTAAAGATTGAGAATCAATCTGATCACAAGGTCAAAACCATAAGATGTGTTCAAGGAACTAAATTCAAGAACCAAATCCTTGATATATTTTGTGATGAAAAGGGTATTACAAGACAATACAGTGCTCCCAGGACTCCTTAGCAAAATGGTGTTATTGAGAGGAGAAACATGACACTGATTGAAGCTGCAAGAATCATGTTGTTTGTCTCTAAGCTGCCTATCAACTTTTGGGCAGAGGCAGGCAACACTTCCTGCTATGTGCAGAACAGACTCTTAGTGATTAAGACTCATAGCAAGACTCCTTATGAACTTTGGCACAAGAGGAAACTTTTCATTGGTTTTCTCAGGTCATTTGGATGTCGCTGCACCATCTTGAATACCAAAGATCAAATTGCCAAATTTGCAAGAAGTCAGATGATGGACACTTTATTGGACACTCTTCACAATTTAAGGCTTATAGAGTATACAATCTCGGAACTATAATTGTTGAAGAGTCAGCCAATGTAACTTTTAATGAACACACACCCTGTGTGGCTGATTCTGGTCCTGATTGGCTGTTTGATATTGATTTAGTTACCAAAGGTTTTAACAAATCTTGTGAGAGTGTTTTAGGATCTGCAGAAATTTTACCTACAGGTGATCCTGACCCAAGATTTGAGCTAAGAAGACCTTCAAGTAACACATCTTCAGCTCCAGTTGTAACTACTTCTGTAAATGAGGTTTCTATTAGCACTAAAATGAAAAATTTAGCTGATACATCTGGGATGCCTGAAAATTCTAGCTCAAAAGCTCAATAACCAAATAAGGATACATCAAATGTAGAAGAAAATGATGGAGGTGGTGATAGTGATCTAGAATTTCTTGATGCTGATAACCACTCCATAGATGACAACATCAATTATTTCACACACTCATTGGATCAAGTCTATCTTGATAAGTGTGCTGATGTGGTGGGAGAAACATTAATACCAGATCTAAATTTCTATAATTTAGATCTCTCTCAGCAACTTGTTATGATCCCTTAGCTAAGGATCCACAAGTCTCATCCCATTACAAACATCATTGGAGAAGTTGACACAGGGGTAAGAACAAGAGGACAAACCCATGAAGCAAATGTTTGTCTCTACTCTTGTTTCTTATCCCTGATAGAGCCAATGAAAATTGATGAGAATCTAAAGGATGGAAGTTAGGTTGAAGCTATGAAAGAGGAGCTACTTCAATTCAAAAGATAGAAAGTTTGGAATATTTGTCCTCTTTTGGAAGACTACTATTAGAACCAAATGGGTTTTTAGGAACAAGAGGGATGATAGAGGTATTGTCATAAAAAACAAGGCTAGAGTAGTCGTTCAAGGATACACACAAGAAGAAGGAATTGACTACACTGATGTCTTTGCTTATGTAGAAAGACAGGAAGCTGTTAGAATATTCTTGGCATTTGCTACATCCAAGAACTTCAAGGTCATTCCACTTGATGTCAAGTATGCTTTTTTTGTGTGGAGTGATTGATGAAGAGGTATATGTCAAATAACCTCCTGGTTTTGCAAACCCTGATCATCCTGATTATGTCTGCAAGCTTGACAAAGCTCTTTATGGGATGCATCAGGCACCCAGGAAGTGGTATAAGACTCTATCCCAATATCTCTGCAAACATGGATATAGAAGGAGTACTATATATGGAACTCTCTTCATTAAAGAACATGGAAATGACCTAATGCTAGTTCAAGTATATGTAGATAACATCATCTTTGGTTATACTAATCCAAAGCTCTACAAAGACTTTGAGAAGCTGATGAAGGAAAGATTTGAAATAAGTGCCATGGGGGAACTGAATTTCTTTCTGGGAATTTAAGTGAAGCAAGTTGAAGATGGCATCTTCATTAGTCAGTCAAAATATGTTCAAGACATACTTAAGAGATTCAACATGACTGATTGTAAGATTGCTAAGACACCCATAACAAGAAACCATTCCCTTGGACCTGATCTTGAGGGGGAGTGTGTGGATGAATACCTTTACAGGGCTATGATTAGGTCTCTTATGTATCTTACAACTAGCAGGTTTGATATTATGTTTGCTACATGTATTTGTGCAAAATATCAAGCCAACCCTAAGATGTCTCACCTTATCACTGTCAAAAGGATTCTAAGATACCTCAAAGGTGCTTCAACACTTGGTCTTTGATATCCTAAAAATTCTGACTTCCATCCGTATGCTTATACATATAGTGATATGGTGGTTGCAATATGACTGAAAAGTCCACATCTAGGAGATGTAAGTTTCTTGGTGGAAGGTTTGTCTCATGGCAATGCAAGAAATAATCTTGTGTCTCTGCATCAACTGTTGAAGCTGAATACATTGCTGCTGCAAGCTGCTGTGCTTAAGTGCTATAGATTCAAAATCAGATGCTTGACTATGGATTAAACTTCAAGCAGACTCCCATTCACATACACAACAACAGTGCTATCTCTATCATAGTGAATCTTGTGCAGCACTCAAGGACAAAACACATCAACATCAAGTATAATCTAACTAGTGATAATTTTGAAAAAGGATTAATTAAACTAGTCAAAGTTCACATAAATGAACAATATGCTGATATGTTTACAAAGGCTTTTGATGAACAAAGATTTAAATATCTTATATCAACTATTGGGATGATAAACTTTGAGTAGGTTTTTCATAAAAAAAAACTAATTCTTATTATTTTTTAAAATTTGTGTGTCCTAAGTTGTCTAATTCATCACTTTCATAAGCTCTTGTTTTCTTTGGATGAAACCTTTTTTAAGATTTTCCTTAGAATTCTGAAAATCTTTGATCCTTCAGAAGAAACTTATGCCTTCAATACAAATAACTGCCTAAATAATTTATCTTCGGAAGAAATTTCTGAAATATCTTCCGAAGCTTAAAACTCTTCTTAGGCACTTATATGTTTTCAAAGGACACCTTTCTTCCGAAGCAAATCAACTCTCGGAAGCTTTGTTCTTTTGAACAAAACTTTCAAGTCTTGATTTTCTTCCAAAGATTAAATTCTCAAAATTCTTAGGAAATTCTTCCGAATTCATTTTAGCTTGGGAAGCTTTTTTATTAAAACTTTCGAAAATAATTTACCTTCGGAAGTTTTTTGATTTCCAAGAAAACTACTTTTTGAGCAAAAAATAAACTACTTTTTCAGAGGTGGGACCGACTTACGGATTTCAAAATTTATCTTCTTTCATTAACTTTGTCTTATAAACCCAACGGCTTCCCCCCTCTTTCTATCATCTTCCTCTTTCCTCCAAACATAAACCCTAAAATTTCTCTCTGAAATTACTTTCGTTCATCTTTCTTCATCTTTAAGCTCTCTCAAAATGGCCAACCTTAATCGCATAAATGAACCAAACTTCTCTATGTAATTACACAGGAAACACAACCAAGTTGCTCTGTTACACTCTAAGAAAGATCCACATTTCATAGAGGTTTGCCGTTTCTTAGCTCTATCTAACTAATTCACCTCCCTTACCATTGATCCTACACTCTATGAGGATCATCTGCTTGAATTTTTGAAGACCTGCCAAGAGGTCGTCATGGATGGGGAGAACACACTGTCTGCCACAGTGCAGGGGAGAACAGTCTTCATCACTCCAGCCATCATCAACGTGCATCTTCAGTTGGATGATGAAGAAGGTGAGGTGTTCTTCCTCAAATAAGTTGTTAACCACTCCTTTGCACAGATGGGCTAAGAGGGAGACTTCTCTGTCAAGACCTTTAGGAAAGGGAAGGTCTCATCCTAATGGAAATTCCTGCTCCATGTGGTTATCCACAGCTTGTCAAACAAGCACAGAGGATGGGACCAGATTCTGAAATTCTCTCCTTCATTGTTCATAGGATGGTTTAGGGAGTCAATTTTAGGTACTCTTAGTTTGTTTATACAAATTTGCTTGCAAACTTGGACACCTTAGAGTACTACATGTTCCCTAGATAAGTTCGATACATTCTTAACTGTGAACTGAGCTCACAGTTAAGTGGAATAGGTAATATTCTTAAACAGGGACAGATGAAGCCCGACATCTTTAAAATCTTGAGAAAGCCCACTGTTGGTTTCTCTGGGGTAGAAACAACCCTTTTCCTAAAAATGTTAGAGCTCATTGCTCAAGGTGACAACCTAGCAGCACTAGCTAGTGTTGAACCCACACCTTCTATCTACCAACTACCTCAACAGCCACAAATCACCCTCACCTACCAAAGAAAATATAAACGAACCCCTACTCAGACTATTCAGCCTGTGCAGGCCCCCATATACTCACCCACACAGGAAGAAGTGGATACTAGAGCTCCCACTTCTCTTGAGGAGCAGACCACTCCCATTACTTCACGAATCAGTAATGAGGTTCCTCATGCTCAGTCTGATGAGCTCACAAGCCCAAATGCCTTAAGGCATCACTCTGAGTTTCAACACTCAAGTGCTCAACCTTCACGGGATAGTTACCATGCCCAACCTTTGGACTTAAACAAACTAATTCCCAACCTTGAATTCTATACTGATGAAGATTTAGGTTTTAGTGAGTATCATGATTCTCTCTTCTTTTCCACTCCTCAAAGAGAGATGAGTGCTTCTGAGTCTCTTATATCTAGCTCACATCAGTCACCCATTACTGAGGTGGACACTTCTAAACCTGTTCAAGTTGTCCATATGGAAGAGACTCGCTTTTGCAAGTGATTTCATCATTAAGAACTCAACCATGGGAACTCAGCCCATTGACACCTCAACTAAGGCTGTCAGTATGCAGAGAAAATCCAACAACCAAGAACCTGAAGCTGGTGATGAGAAAGAGGACTATGGTCCAATCATCTCATCCCCCAATGATTCTTCGGATGAAGATGAGGGGAATTTGAGACTAAAGATGCAAAAACTGTCACAAACATGCACCTATTTAGTCTCCAAGGTCAGTCATCTTGAAACTCAAGTGACTACCTTGCAAACCAGGGTCAATGATCAGCAACTTGAGATTTCTTATCTCAGGGAACAACTAACTGGGAGGCCTTTAAGAGGAGCTTAACTAGGAACACAAGAACCTGTGAGTGTGATTTACCTAACTCCTAGCTCACCTATGCAAGAGGGTGATGCTACCAAAAAGGGGGAGAAAGTCATTATAGTCACAGAACGTGGGAGTTCTTTAGGGAGTATGGACATTGAGGACTCACCATTCTTACTTTCAATTGGGCATACTCAGCAACTTCCTCAAGTTCACATTGGTGTGGACTCCATACACTCCTACATTCAGAGTCTATTTGAGGAAAGAATATCAAGGGCAATGTCATCTCCACTAACTTCAAATCACATCATTGGGTGGAGGTATGACAACGACAGAAGAGTCCTCATCATTCTTAGAGTTCAAGTACAACAAGAGATCTTTAGTTTTCAAACCTTGAACTTCTATGAAAGCCTGGATTTAGTCAACATGCCACTTGTCAACCAAAGCCAATCAAGACAAGCTGACTCAAAGAATCCAAGACAGGATCACTGCAAAGTTAAGCTTCAGAAGGAGACTAAGGCAATTAGGTATGCCATTGGTCAACTGGATGTTAAGGTAGACCCTAAGATTAGCTTCATAGGGGAAACCTTGACCGAAGGCCTATTGGCAGAACCTAAGAACCATGTCTTATCATCATCAACTGCTGCAAAGATTCATACCCTTTTTGAGACACCTGTTATTGAAGGTGCATCTCAACCTCTCTCTGGCCAGAGGGAAGCTACACCTGGCAGTGAAGGCCAAAGCTCTCTCCATCCTGATTCATAAAGGTTGGTAAGTGACAAAGGGAAAAGAAAGATGACTTTTAAGGAGATTGAGGAGGAGGAGAGAGAGAGAGGAAAATGAGGCTAAGGGGAAAAGGTTCCTTTACTAGGTCTGTAAGGCTCATGGAGTCTGCTATCAGAGCTGCCCCTAGACCAAACACTCAAAATGATGAGTTGAGGGCAGTTAGGATCAATAACTTGCAGACTAGGAACTATGACATAGATAACAATATTTTTCTCCACTTAGATGAGTTAAATAAACTGGCTGACAAGGAATTGTCAAAAGAAAGAAAGGAGGCAGAGGATGCAAAGTTACTTCTTCAGATAAAAGAAGAAAAAAGAAAGAAAAGATTATATAAGCTGACTGGGTTAGTGAGATTGAGATTCTCACTTAGGATCGAATATGGTAATCAAGTCAATGATTGAATGGCGGAAACAAACAATCAATAAACATTCAATGCAAGAATATACTCATAAATGCTTTTCTATATATTAATGAAGGTGATTGATTACAGAGAATAAAAGACAAAAGATATTCACAATGTCTATCGGCCGTCACCTCATGTACGAGGTTTTCTATTCTATTTATAGGCAGACAAGATGCCTTTTACAAAGTGACTAAAGTACCCCTGACCTATCACATCAGAACTAGTCTAAGTCTTGATTCGCATTACATCTTCCGCATTAGTATATTGGTATATTGGTCATCCGCATTGGTTAATGCGGATGAACAAATACTTCTGCGCATTTGTCTGGTCATCCGCATTTGCAAATGCAAATGAACAAACTCTTGTCCGCATTTCTTCTGGTCTTCCGCATTTGTTAATGCGGAAGAACAAATACTTGTCCGCATTACTTTGTTGGTCTTCCGCATATGTTAATGCGGAAGAACAAATACTTGTCCACATTTGTTCATTGCCTTCCACATTAAAAAATGCGGTAAGACTACTTATTCTTCTATTGCAGGATCTTCATCCGCATTACTTTTTAGACTTGTGGGAATCCAGCAGAGCAACCATCAACTCACCCATTGAATTGGCATGTATAATCCTTTCAGGGTCCAACAGAGATTAACACTTTGACTGAAAGGGTTACACTTTGACTGAATTAAGACAATATTAGGGATGAAACATGAAGATTTATGAAAATCTCAAAGGGGGGCTAGGATTAAAACAAGTTTTGGCTATGAAAATTCTAAGGTTTATCCTCCTCCTAGTACTTATTGTTATTCACATATGCCTATTCCTCATCCTTCTAATGATTTGATCACAATAGATACTAATAGTATGTCTACAGGTTTAGAAGGTGTGAAAACTAAGCACGTTCGTGAGGATTATGATTATCGACTGACTAGCGGGGTTGGATGCACTAGTCTTAGTACACCTGAATCTCAACATTCTATCTTATATCATGGATGCACTAGTCTTAGTACACCTGAATCTCAACATTCTATCTTATATCATAAATCTAATTTAAATTATGTCTTTATTTCAACTCAATTTGTAACAGACACTGTCTGATCTTGTTCTAGTGATGTTTCTATTTCTTCTTTAAATAATGTGGATTGTAATGATGATACCTCTTCTAATTGCATTAATATTGTGAATGATTATAATGTGAAGAGTAACAAGAAAATTAAAAATAATTGTTTTGAAAAATTATTTTCTCACCCTATCCCATCTTTTACCCCAACTAATATTTCTTTATCAAATGAAAGGGTAACGTCATCATCTGAGGCAAGTACAAGTACCACATATATTTCTGATGAAAACTCATATTCTTTTGTAAATAATCATTATTTATCAAATAAAAACAGACCTAGAGACATGTATGAGACTTTCAGTGATGTAGATTCTAGATTGTGCGAATGTGATGAGGAAATATACATTGATAAAATCCCTACCTTGTTGCATAACAGACCAAGATTAAAATCACACTATTTTCGGAGTCGTAAAAATGATCATGTAGTTAAGCACTGTCCTGAGCTACATTATAGAAATGTTAATAGGAATTCATTTAGGAATAGATTGACTCAATTGTTGAATACTTTCTTTTGAAAGAAGCCAATCTCTCCTAAACCCAAAGTTGTTCAAACTTGGGTTCATGTTTCACCTAGTTAGTTTGTTCTTTGACATTTTTGTAGTAGACATCCACTAAAGTTATAACCAGTGTATGGCATGTTGATAGTGGATGCTCGAGACACATGACGGCGCTAATGGACTTATTGACAAATTATTGTATAATCAATGGAGGATGTGTCGCATTTGCCGGAGACAAGATATGAGGGAAAATGGTTGGCCAAGGGGAGGTTTCCAAAAACTCTCTTACTATAGAGAAAGTCAACTATGTACCTGAACTTGATTTTAATCTGTTGAGTGTCTCTCAGATTAGTGATAAAGACATTCCTGTCTTGTTCAAGTCCAATGAATGTCTCTTTCTGAAATCTGAGATTGATATTCCAGAAGAGATGGTGTTAATGCGGGCTCCAAGAAAGAATGACAGATATTTTCCTAACATGGGTTCAAAGGAGTCAATATCTACCATCACTTATCTTTTGTCCAAAGCTTCCACTTTTGAGTCTTTCATATGGCATCGTAGATTGGGCCACGTTAATTTCAAAAATATAAAAAAATTAGTTAAAAACAATCTTGTTAGGGGATTACCTTTAAAGGACTTTCTAGTGGTTGAAAAATGTGTGGCATGTGTGAAGGGAAAACAACATAACAAACCACATAAACAAAAAATTGAAAATAGCATATCTAATCCCCTTGAGTTGTTACATACTAATTTGTTTGGCATAATTAGTGTTAAATCAATTGCTAAAAATACTTTCTATCTTATGGTTACAAATGATTTTTCTAGGTATTCCTAGGAGAGATTTCTTACCCAAAAAGGAGAGGCTGCTAAGGAGCTACAAAAGTTAATTCTTTTCATAGAGATGATAAGCAAGAGGAAGGTTACGACAATTAGAAGTGACAATGGTACCGAATTCAGAAATCAGATATTTGATTCTTTCTATGCTGGTAAGGGAATTTTTGAGATAGTTCAGTGCTGTGAGAACTCCTCAATAGAATGGTGTTGCGGAAAGAAAGAATCGCACCCTCATTGAAGTTGCTTGTATGATGTTGATTGAATCCTCTTTAACCATTATCTTTTGGGCAGAGGCGGTGAATTGTGCTTCATATATTCTGAACAGGGTGCTGATCGTCAAAAACAAAATGAACAATCCTTAGAACTTTTCCATAAGAGAAAACCATTGATTGACTTCTTTCGACCATTTGGTTGCTCGTGCACTTTATTGAATACCCAGGCAAAAAAGAAGAAATTCGGTGTTGTCTCTGATGAATGTTACTTCGTCGGCTATTCTTCTTCTCTGAAAGCTTATGGGGTGTATAACAAGAGAACCTGTATTGTGCAAGAGTCCTTTTATGTAGATTGGGAGGAATATAATTCCTCTTATGTCTAATCTGAACCAACATGGTTCTTTGACTCTAATACAGTGTTTAACTATTTTAATCTTTCAGTTTTCGATGATAATTCGTCCATCTCCAATGTTCAAACACACATCATTCCTCCAGCTCCATTACCTGTCATTCCTCAAGCCCCTCCCACTATATCAACAAATGATGCAACATAAGTTGACATTGCATCATCATCATCATCATTTGACATTCCACCTGCACCTGTTTCTGCATCCCTTCCCTCATCACCTACATCTTTATCATCTCAGCCTGTACCACCCAATTCCCCAATTGACTCTAATTTACCATCCTCCTCACCTTCATCTAACCATCAGCCAACCTTCTTTAAATATTCTTCCCATGCCTATAGATTTCAAAACATTGAAAGATCATTCCCATGATAACATCATTGGATCTAACACTGTGTAGGATTCTTTATGCCCAAGACACATAGAATATTGATGCGGTTAGTACGTTGTGATCCAAGTCGGGTTATACCCAATAACAAGCTTAGCAAACACCAATTGGTATTTAATTGATGATATGATCATTCAATCAAATATCTACACCAATTTAGAAAATGGGTTTTCTAAATAAGTTGCATATGTGATGGAACAACTTATTAGGATATTTTGTTCAAGAATATTATTTGTTATGT
>BJCM01241278.1:0-11194 GCA_018326385.1 Flaveria bidentis | reverse complement strand
CGTACGATTGAGTCATCTGCATTGTCCATTCGTACGACTGAGCCATCCGCATTGTTCATTCGCACGACTAAGTCATCCGTATTGGCCATCCGCATTGTCCAATCTCACGACTGAGTCATCTGCATTTGTCCAATCGCACGATTGACTCATCCGCATTTGTCCAATCGCATAATTGACTCATCTGCATTTGTCCAATCGCACGATTGACTCATCCACATTTATCCAATCGCACGATTGACTCATCCACATTTGTTCAATCGCACAATTGACTCATGCGTATTTGTCCATTCGCACGAGTGAACCAGTCTTGTTCTAAAGTTCAAAGTTTATAGAAATGGAAGAAATTTCACTGCCTTTACTGTCGGAAGGGACTCTAGCAACCAGAACCTTCTGCTTCTAGAAAATGAAATTGGGTATCATAATAAACCACCAAAGCTTATAATGTTAGATGATTATCCACAATGGAAGCAGAGGTTTGAGATCTATCTAAATGGAGTTGATCCCAATCTTTGGCCATCCATTGAGACAGGTTACACGATGCAAGTCGGTGCTGATGGAGTTAAGTTGGATTTGGGAGGAATGAATGACAGCTAGAAGGTTAAGTACAATGCAGAAAAGAAAGTATATGCCATGTTGACTCAGTCGATACCGAAAGACATCTTTCATCAGTTCTCTGAGAACAAGCGGGCGAAAAAGTTATGGGAAGCATTGGAAAAGAGATATGATGGGAATGCAACGTTAAAGGCTCTGAAGGCTAAGGCTCTCAAAAAGGAGTTTGATAACTTCTTTTCGATAGGGAAGGAGAGCTTGGATGACATCATTGACAGGTTCTACCATCTGATGAGTGTGCAACAACGTCAATGGAAGATAAAGTGTCAAGTTTTGCAGACGGTTTGCCAAATAAATGGGCTTTGTTTGTGTCTAATCTTAGACAGAATGATATTCTTGCAAAATTAGACATAAATGACTTCATCCTGAAATTAAGAGAAGAGGAACTGACAATGAAGTACAAGTCACAGAAAGCATCCTACGATCAGAATCCTTCACTTTACAACTAATTCCCCACTCCAACCACTTTAGGAGCACCACTACAAACAGCATTTGTGTCCACTTCCACGGCTCCTTCACAATCCACTACTTCAGGACCAGAAACGTCTGGGTCATTATCGACTCAATACATAGTGCCTGAATCCAATACTACGAAGTTGAAGACCGAGAATCTCTGTAATATAACAGTGGAGGTTGCAAAGGAGCATATGGATCTTCTAGCAGTAATGGTTCAATCATATGATGGTCTAGTTGCTGGGAAGATCGGAAATTTCATCTTGCAGATGAAGACTACGAGCAGGTTGACGAGAACGAGCTGGAAAGGATGGATATCATGTGGGCTCTTGCAAGTGCAGTTAGACGAGAGAAAAAGTTCGCTAAGAAGACATGACAGAATCTTGTAGCCACAAAGGACACAACGTTTGGCTTTGACAAAACCAAAGTCACTTGCTTTAATTGTGGTGAAAATGGGCATTTTAAACGTGAATGTGTAAAGCCCAAGAAAACAGGAAATGTAAATCCATTTTCTACCTTCAACCGTCAAGATAAACCCATGAGTGGAGCTACCACTTCAAGCAAAGAGATAAAGGCCTTGACCGCTCAAGATGATGAAGGGCAAGACTAGACCTTCAGCTTTGTGTCTCCGGGTGAATCAAACATTGCCTATGTTGAAGGACTGGATGATGGTTATGCGAGTTAAGGCGAGATCACAGTTGAGCAAGTAATGTCAGATACTGAAGAAGCTGTGAACATGGTACATCACTTGGTTGAGGAAGAGCTCAGAGCACCAAGTTCAGAATCTCCAGCAACTGAAGAGTCTAACTCTACATTGATGGTTGATTCAACTGATTCCTCACAGGTAAGTACTAAAGACCAACTGTTTGAAAAACATGTTTGTAATGAATGTGACAAATTTAGAGAAAGCTTTGATCTGAAATTTGCTAGGTTATTAGACCATAATGATAACTTGGTAAATGATTTACAACTGTGCACTGAAGCTAATCGTATTTTAAAACAAAATGAGTGCAGTTACAAGGAAAAAATAGAACTTTAGGTAAACAACTAAGGGAAACCGAGGTTGTTGCTTTCAATCAAGCAAATGATATAAAGTTTTATTTAAATTCTTTGGAAGAAACAAAGAAAAAAAGCAGTTTTAGAAGTCGAAGTTAATTCTTTAAAACAAAAACTGCGCAGTTGGACCAGTTCTTCTCACATAGTTCAACACTTAGTGAAAGAATGAAATAATGGGGAAGGGTTGGGTTACAATGTAGTTTCACCACCACATGAGACCATTTTAAATACAAAATTTAGACCTATAAATAATAACCCAGTAACGGATCATGTGTCCACTCCTTTGGTTAGTGATCCTAATTCCATGGGTAAACCGGTGAAATCTGTCACTAAACAGAAGGAGGTTACTTTGAAATCAAAAGGCAAGATACCCGTTGAGAATTTAGATGATGCATTTAAAAGGGTTAATGTAAGGTCAGGTTCACCAAAGTCTATTTCAGAACCCAAACTAACTAAATCAGTTAACCACACACGTGTTAGTCATCAAAGTCCAACCAAAGGGCATGTTAAAGATGTTCAAAACATCAAAACAATTAATCTTGTTAACAAAGGTGATACATCTAAACGAGAAGTAACTAAACCCAACCAAACTCATGTCGCACCTGTATCACACTCAACCCCACATAAACAGTTTCCTCAACATGTGGAAAGATGATCATGCTACATTTGTGGAAAAAGAGGACATATTTCTTCTAATTGTCCTTATTATCAGACTCCTAGAAAGAAAATTGAACTTTATGATACAAAACAAAGTTTTTCTAAAAGGAGTTCTATTACTCCTCCTAAGAGATCTAATGAACCTAAAGTTCAAACTCTAAGCCAGTCGTCTGTTTATCACAAACAGGCCTTACACAAAACTGGCTAATGGAAAGAAAAGTCAAATAAGTTGTCTGATAATGAGATTAATAAGAAGAACGATATGCCCTCATCCTCAAGTGGGCAGTGGGTTGAATTTATGATGTGTGATTCCTCTGGGTCACCCAAACCAGTTAAGGCTTGGGTACCAAACCTAAACTGATCATATCCTTTGAATGTGCAGTGTGTCCGCTACAATGCTATCACAAATACCTGGATTGTTGATAGTGGGGCGTCTAGGCACATGACCGGGAACTTGTCTCTCCTCTTCAAAGTAAAACAAATTAAGGAGGACATGTATCATTTACTGGGAATAAAGGAGGATATATCACTGCTCAAAGCGAAGTAGGAAACCAGAAAGTCAAGTTTGATAAGGTCAATTACGTTCAACAACTACAGAACAACTTGCTTTCAGTCTCCCAAATCTGTGACAAAGGATTCAAAGTTGTTTTTTACAACAAGAAGTGCTACGTGTTGAAGAAGGACTATGTGATTGAGGAGGATAAGGTTCTCATGTCAGCTTTAAGATATAACGACTTATATGTCTTGGATCTATCAAAAACATCCACAACTGATCACACAATTCAATGCTTCTTGTTTGTGGCAACAGAGAGGGACTCAATCTCCTGGCATAGGAGAATGGGACACATCCATCCAAGAAAGATGAATCACTTGATTAAGAATGATCTAGTGAATGGTGTAAATGTTAAGAACTTTTAGCTTCCAGACTTCTGCATAGCTTGCAAGAAAGGGAAACAGACCAAGAAGGATCATAAGGCAAAGAAAGTTAACTCTATAGATATGCCTCTCGAGCTTCTACACATGGATCTGTTTGGTGTCATCAGCACTAAAGTATTGTTGGTGATTTGTACTGCTATGTAGTAATAGATGATTACTCAAGATTCTCTTGGGTGATGTTCTGAAAGCCAAATCTGAAACTTTTGAATCACTCAACAAGCTAAAAGTTAGACAGATTCAATCAGACAATGGCACAGAGTTCAAGAACCAGTGGATGGAGGCTTTCTGTAAAGAAAAAGGGATTGTACATCATTTTACGCCTGCCTACACACCACAGATGAATGGTGTTGCTGAGCGAAAGAATCAGAGCTTGATAGAGATAGAAAGAACGATGCTAGCTGATGAAAACTACCAATACAATTCTAGAATGAGGCAGTGGCAAATGCGTGTTACACGCTCAATCGAGTCTTAGTGGTCAAGCGACATGGGAAAACGTGTTGTGAACTACTCCAGCGACGTAAACCTAATTTGGAGTATTTAGAACCATTTGGCGCACCATGTACACTGCTGAAGAAAACTCAATCTGGGAAGTTAAGTGAGAAGGTTGAAGAAGGGATCTTTCTTGGATACAATATACAGAACAAGAGAGTTTACAACAACTCAACGGGTCAGGTAGAGGTGTGGTGCAACGTTGATGTTCAGAGATACACCAACCCCTCTGCTAGAAAAGGACCTTCATCCTTCTTCGACTATGATGGATTTTTTAAGTCCTTCAACATACATCTCTCCCTTCCGGATGATGAGTTAACGACCAGAATGATGTATGATGTCCTAGACACACAGCCACTAGACTCGACAGCATCAAATCCACAAGGTGAATCTTCTAATCCTTTAGGGGGAGCACTTGATGTAAGCGATTCCTCCTCTGATGATGAAGAAATAGAGACAGAACAGGTGGACCAGGAGGAACAAGTTCCTACCAATGCAAGTACACAAGCATCAAATCCTGATGCCTTTGACATTTCGGAACCTCATACTCCAACAGCAATAGATCCTGACCTGAGTTTAACAATCTGGATAATGAGGTGGTTGTTCCAACAACTCCTGGATCTCGGCTAAATGTTTATCATCCCTTGGAAAATGTCATTGGGGATGTTAGATCGGGAGTACAGACCAGAAATCGGCTATACACAGCTGATTATGCCTCGGTAATGGAAAAGGGATACCTTCACGATGGAGCATATCGATGTTTTGTGTCTCAATTTGAGCCAAAATACGTTAGTGAAGCGTTAAACGATGAGGCATGGGTTAGTGCAATGCTAGAAGAACTCCTACACTTCAAGAAATTAGGAGTGTGGACCCTTGTGGACAAACTAAAAGGTGCTAAGGTGATTGGCACTAAATGGGTACTGAAATGCAAGAAAGATGACCAAGGAGTAATAATAAGGAATAAGAATCGACTTGTAGTTCAAGGATTTCGACAAGTCGAAGGAATAGATTACAATGAATTGTTTGCACCGCTGGCAAGGATGGAAGCAATATGTATATTTCTAGCTTATGCATCCTACATGAAGATCAAAGTCTATCAACTAGATGTCAAGAGTGTGTTCCTTCATGGTGAAATCCGTGAGACAGTGTATGTTAGTCAACCCGAAGGATTTGAGGATCCTTATCATCAGGACAGAGTTCACAAGCTGGATAAGGCTCTCTACGGGCTCCATCAAGCCCCTAGAGCATGGTATGAGAAACTCTCAAGTCATCTGGTGAAATACAGTTTTCGTAGAGGAGTTAATGACTATACATTGTTCATCAAAGAAAAAGATGGTGACTTATTGTTGGTACAGATTTATGTTGATGACATAATCTTTGTTCCAAAAACAAAGAGTTATGTAAAGAATTTGAATCTGTCATGAAAGCAGAATTTGAGATGAGTGCCATAGGGAGATGAAGTTCTTTCTCGGGTTACAGGTGGATCAGACACCGAAGGGAATATTTCTACATCAGACCAAGTATGTAGGCGATATCCTTAGTCGTTTTGATATGGAGAATGCTTCTGCAGCTGAAACTCCACTTGCTACAAACCATGATGTGGCACCCGACGAAAATGGTGATCTGGTTGACGCCACTATGTACAGAGAAATGATCGGATCTCTCATGTACCTCACAGCCTCACGACCTGATATCATGTACACGATGTGTCTTTGTTCGAGATATCAGGCGAAACCAAAAGTCAACCATCTCATAGGAGTAAAAAGGATTTTTCGTTATTTGAAGGGTACTCCAACACTCAGGTTGTGGTATCCTCATGACGATGACTTTGAGCTTACAGCGTATAGTGACTCGGATAATGGGGGTTGCAAAATGAATTACAAGTCAACATCAGCGGGATATCAGTTCTTTGGTAGACAATTAGTCACCTGGCAGTGTAAATAGTTGACCTCCGTTGCTCTGTCAACATGTGAAGCTGAATACGTTGTTGTTGCTAGTTGTTGTTCACAAATCATCTGGATTCAACAGCAAATGCGTGACTACAGTTTGCAATTTTCTAACACTCCTATCTTTGTTGATAATTCTGCTGCTATAGCCGTAACAAAAATCTGGTCCAACATCCTAAAACTAAACACATCAGTATTAAATATCACTGTATACGTGACTGTTTAAAAAAACACTAAATCGATGTGGTTAAATTTAATACGGACTTTCAACGCGCCAACCTCTACACAAAATCATTTGATAAACCGAGGTTTTTATATCTGTTAGAGGTAAATAGCGTGAAAAAGAAATGTGAAGTGATTCAAGACGACGAAAGTTCGTAGTCCAACTTGTGTAGTTAGTTTATTTTATTTTATTTTATTTTACTTGTTTTTCTGTCCATTAAAAATCCAAAAACACAAAAATATTTTCGGTTTTAGAATTTTAGGCGGAGAATAGGTTCAATTAGTATTAAATTCATGTGGTATTTAATTACTTAAAAAAACGAGGGAAGAGTACAGCTTAGCTAAAAAGAAATGAAATCAAATCTGTGATTCTGATTCAACGTTTTTGGAAAATGATAGTACACAGGGAACAGATTGTTTGGGACTTTAAAAGATTTAAAATGATTAAGATGCAAAATTCAATGTATAAGTCTGAGAAGTCTAAGCAAAATAAAAAGAAAAATGATAGTAAAACTAGTATGCTACTGAGGTAACATAGAGAAAGTAGACCTAGAGGTTGCTAGTTCACTATACGATGTGTCGGTAGATTCAACACAATAGATGAATAGACCTCATTGGTGGTTTAAAATTCAAACTAAGTTGTTCAACTTGTTGTGGATTCCCATCTTATCCCTAGTTAACACAATCAACGCAGTTCCAATAAGGCGTGAAGAGCAAAATAAGCGCCACAAGTGTGTGCGGACGACCATAAAATTGAGCAAAGCACATGGAAAAATGCTAAATGCAATCAAGCTAACAACTTATGTTGTGGGTGAGTTATGTGTAAAAAGAAAATAAATGCTCTAACAAGAAGATAGGTTGTGTGCCTCTCTGTTGTGCGGTGGCACTGACTTGAGGATAAGCATAACCTAAATATTCTAGAATTCATTAGAGTTTGTGCCTCTCTTCTGTGCGATGGCACTGACCTGAGGCTTGGCCTCTCTTTGAAAGCTCTTATAATAGTTTCTTCTTGAAATATACCCGTAGACCGCTCAAAAATCTCCTGAGGAACGTTGATTACCATATAAGCGTGGGATCCACAAATGCTCGTTTAAATAATAAACCTTAACTCATCACCAATGTGTGTCAAAAAACCTATGTATGGATTTAAGAGGACAAGTATACTGACAATCATCGTGAGCTGCATTTCTTGATAGTCAAAATCATTGTGTGCATCTTATAGCTCTAGTATGATTTTCTAAAATTGCTATTGAGTCTCGGTCAAAACAAAAATCGAGCATCAAAATGGTTTATTAAAATATCCCAAATGATTCTGATATAGTTGTATGATTCCATAATGAATCGTACTAGAAATGATAAAATAGACTTGAAGTTGTGCTATCCAGGAAGTAAAATCAGTTAGATGTACTGTAATAGGTTTAAACTAATCTTCAATCAAAAAATACAAAAATATATCTTGTTTCGTTTTTTAAATTTCAAGTTGCTTTATTTAACTTTTAGTTATTTGTTAGGTAAAAGTCGGACTATACATCTGGATTCAATCTGACAATCACTCACCAAAAGTGGTCATGTCTAAGGGGACCAATCGGGTTTTTCAAATTAAAAAGGTCATGTCTAAGATGATTATCGGTCATAACATCTTATCAATAGTTACGCGTGTATGTTTGAAAGTGTACGAGGTTAAACTCATAAGTATGGACCAATTGCACGATTGGACCATAAGTATGGGACAATCGCACGACTGGACCATAAGTATGGACCAGTCGCACGATTGGATCACAAGTATGAGCCAATCGCACGATTGGACCATACATATGAGCCAGTCGCACGACTGAACCCCAGTCGCACGAATGAAGCATGTGAATGGGCTCGGTCGCACGACTGAATATTGACCTAGTATAAATAGCAGGGAGTCGATCGCATGTTCTCATCACCCCTCAATCGCCTTTAGTCGCCCGAAAGCACCGAGACTCTGCCCAAATTTTGTTTGACTGATTTAGCATCTTGATTATGATTCTAACGCTTACTTTCTACGTATACAGGTAATGTGAGACCAAAACGACTTCAATGTCTCGTGTAATCAAGCCCTAATGACCAAAAACATTCAAAACAAGAACTTAGACAAACTCTTCAAAATAAACCACTTAAATGGACATAATCGTTGATTTAAAGAACATTAGATGTTATTTTGAGTGTTTGCGAGTCTAATGAGCCAATACACAACGTTTAACATCAAGTTTTGAATAAGAATTGGATTTAAAGTGTCGAACAGAGAGTTATACGACTGGACATGCTGATGAACTTCAATCGCACGATTGAGCTGGGCGTATGACTCAATCACACGAATGAACCAGACGTATGAGTTCAGTCGCACGATTGACTCAACCGCATGACCTAACACACAACTAAGTTCAGTCGCAAGCTCAATCGCATGACTGAACTCAGCCGCATGCTCAATCGCACGATTGAACTCAGACGTATGGTTCAATCGCAGGATTGAACCAAACTGATCTCAAAACAGTTTAATTTCAACTATCTTCTGTTATGCACAAATCTAATGTATATGTGTCTTGTGTTACAGAAACATGGCAGATAGGTGGACTATTAACACCAAGCACAACATCTGTGCTCACTTGGATGCCACCACTCGGAATGCTACCGAGTTTGTTGGGATTATTGCTTTTCTGAGGAGGTCGGGGATCTACAAAGCTCTCTCTGCTCCTTGCACACCCTACCGGTCTCTACAGCAGGCCTTCTGGGAAGGTGCTTCAGTTGACTAATCTGCTAAGCCTTAATGTATACAGAGCTCCATTTTTTGTCAGGAGATCAAAGTTACTGCTGATCTAAGACGAGTACTAGATCTGGGTGATGATGATGCCCACCCAACCAAGTTACATCCCTGATAGTAAGGGGTTGTTTTCTACGGATGAAGTACGCTGGGGACATCAACTCAAGTGTGCTCAACAAAAGCAACTTATGTCCTAGTTCAAGTACCTGGCCCATGTCATTCTGAAGTGCATAGCATCAAGGAGGAGAGGATTTGATGATCTATCTAACCAAATTCAGAATGCATACGTTTCACTGGTGCTGAACCATCCTTTCAGCTTCTCCAACATGATATTCTCTTACTTGATAGAGAACCTTGAGGCCAAAGGCAAGGAAGGCTTCTGCATGTATCCAAGGTTGTTGCAAATGATCATAGATGAGAAGCTTCCTCTGCTGCCTAAGGAGAAAGAAGATGTCATGGTACTCGAGGTGATGGATGATACCACCTTGGGTAGGATGAAGGTATACAGGGGGAAGCAGGTGAAGCCGCTTGTTAGGATTGTTCGGGCACTTGGCCAATGCCGATTATGTGGCGCATTCTCACAAGAAGTGGCATCACGATGAGAGTGACTCAGATGTCGAGCCGATTGAGCTACCCACTGATGAAACAGACGACGATGATGACGACCATGGTGATGGTCAAGGCGGTGAGGCTCCTGGTGGATCCGAGCAGGCTCCAATCCACCTCGATTTTCAGATAGATGAAAATGATGAGTCAGATGAGGAGCCTCTCGTGAGGATAGTTGGGAGCAGAGTTGTAGCCACCGAGAGAGGTAAAGAGGTGGTTGGTGGATGCCAGGCTGGGTCAAGGGGTGGTGCTAAAGATGACCCTAATCCTACTTACACCCAGACCAGCCACTCGGCTCAGGGGGAGCCTTTGTCTCCAAGGGTTCAAGGAAGAAAAGAATGGCCCAACCCAACAGGAAGAAGAGCAAAAGGCAGAGGATCACCCTAATCATTACTCCCACCACCACCACCACAGCTACCACCACAACCACACCTCCTATCTCCACCCCATAGCTACTACTACCACCACCACTCCACCCACTACTACACATCCTACCACCACCACCACCACCACTCCACCCACTACTACACCTCCTACCACCACTACCACAGTCACTCCACCACAGTCCATACACATTCCACCTCCCATATTCACCACATCCACTACTACCACCACCACTCACCAAGCTGGTCCGTCCACTCACACTCCATTCACTGTTGGACCCTCCCTACACCATATTGGGTTAGAGGAACAACTACCCAACCTCAATCGTATTGTTCTAAAGCTGCTGGCTACTGATGAGCAAAGAGCTGCACAGCTCAACCAGCTGATGGAGCTTAATCTTGTTCAGGTTGAGCAAATTACACAGCTCCGTGAGCAGAATGCCCATTCGGTTCAGAGGATTGAAGAACTGGAGACAAAGAACAAGAAGATATTGTTCAGGCTTAAAAGATCCAAAACTAAGCCTTTGAAGATAAAGGATGGTGATGGTGATGATGGTGATGATGATGAGAATGATGAAGAGGATGAATATGACAGTGAGAAGGATGCTGGAGAAGGTGGAACGAGTAGGAAGGATCGAGAAGATGATGATGATCAGGAAGGTGATGCTATTGCATCAGCCTCTCCTCAAGCTCAAGAAAGGCGGACCAAATGTAGTCAAGATCAAGGAGCCTCATCCTCTATTGCTCCTGCTGAAGAACCTGCGATTCAAGATAAAAGTAATGTCTAGATGTTTTGTATTTAAGAATTTTGTACTTGAACTATGTATTACATTAATGTAATTATTGATCAATGATGTTTTTTTATGTCTTAATGTTTTATAAAATGAATTATGTGTGATGTGATTAATGTCTAATCATACAGATAAAACTCCACAGCAGGATGAATGATGTTGCTCCCCTTCAGCAAATCAAGTCTCAATTCACTATGATTCTTGATTTGCAAGGGATCGTTAGAAGGTCAGTGAGCTACACTCCCAAAGAAGGAGAAA
>BJCM01241277.1:0-15768 GCA_018326385.1 Flaveria bidentis | reverse complement strand
GGGAGGGAGAGAGAGGGAGGGAGAGAGAGGGAGAGAGAGAGGGAGGGAGATAAAGAGAGTGAGAGGGAGTGGGAGGGAGGGAGAGGGAGATAAAGAGAGAGAGGTAGAGAGAGATAGAGCAGTATAAGAAATATTTGCAATTTGCACCATTATTAGGTTAAACGTGATGAAAACCGTTGAAGTCAAATCTAGCATTGTTATTATTCAAACCACATTCATTTACATGGTGATTATTCATAACCCGTTTGATGTGTTTTATATATTGGTGAAATCATTTGATTCATATTCAATCATTGTTACTTATTGTTATTCTATTTCAAATTCAATTCAAAATGTAGTATATTATTACTTGCAATTATATGTTTACAATTAGATAACTAGATGGTAACACAATTATTCATGTATACAACGACAATAATAATAATAGATATTTTGGTTTAACAAATCCACCCTATATGATTATTCAAGTAGTGATTTTAAACCTGATGCAAGCACATTCATAAAGCTTTGTTTACGAACCGAGTTAATTTAGCTATTCTGTTTGTTTGTGTTTAGTTTGTCTTTTATGTTACACTATTGTATTATAATTCTTGACATTTGAATTAAATTGTTTAAATTATATTAATCAATTTATATATGTATGCAAAACTTGTGCTTACTCAAAAGTTAGTTATCTATTTTACTCATTATTTTTCACATGGTTTAAAAAATGCAGCTTAGTAGACTTCTATATGCACATTTAAAGACATAGTTAAAATGGAAAACAATTTCATTATGTTTACTTGAGTTTTATTTGATTGTAATTAATTGTTTTATTAGTATTATTCAACAAATATGACATTTAATATTATTACAACGCATTTATATCATGTTATATGAGCAATCACTTCATATTCGTTTATCTTGATAATTTCGACATCGGTTGGGATGTGACATGCTACTTGATTTATTTTTTTGGCCGGTCCGTTTTGACTCAATATGTTTTTTTAGGCATAACCTGTTATGATCCGTTCGAAAATGATTATTTTAAAAATAATTCGTTTTGTCCCGAACACGTCTTGACCTGTCACCTCTTCCTGAACCGCCATGCATATTTTTCCAGGATAATTTTAGTCTTGTAATAAGTTTATAAAATAATTTAATGAAATCTTGGGAAATTGCTAAAATGCATCTCTAGAAACTTGTGAGTTGATTGCACAAACCATAATGCATTCAATTTAATGCATGACAATGCCTTGAAAGTGAAATCTTGTCCATGTTCTTATTATTTAGATAGAAAAGTATACCCAAAAGATAACGGACGATACATCGAATTATCCATCTTTTGAAATATATTGTTTAAAACATAAAGAAATATTAGATGGGGACTTGAAATACTCCACGTTTCTGCGTCTTTTTTTTTGCATTTAAATATTACTTCGAAAGATATATTCATTGATGTAATGAAATAATAGCATCTATATCTTTTGGTTCTTAAAACTAAAATAAAATAACTATACACTAGATTGTTCTGAGTATTCGAGTTTTAGATAAAAATTGAACTCAGCTATGAAATCTTAATGATTTGTTAGCTTTTGCATATCTTTGACTTTAATCTAAGAGGCTAACATATTCTTGGTTTTAATTGAATTTGTATTTTTTTAATCTTTTGAAGTGAAAAGTAAAAAATATTAGTAATGTGAACGAACTAAAAAGAGAAGAAAATAAATATAAACAAATAGAGTTAAGTTAACATATTGCAATTTCAATCAATCCTTCCACGTACATCATCTTTGTGTTGAAGTTTTCATATTGATTTGACATCAATCATTAACGTATATCGTAAGCATATTCGAGGAATTAAATCTATATTTTTCTAAAATTATTGATATAATTACTATATTAAAAAGATCATAAAATTATACTTAAATTTTAAAAGTGTTACAATCAGATGATTTATACATATTTTATTTAAATTGAATCTAATTCATGGTTAATATTGATTTTTTAATGTCTATAAGAAAATAGAGGAGAAAAGACAGTATTTCAATATATTTAATTATATTAAAAATATATTAAAACCTATAATTTATATAAAACATGAAAGTTAAGTAATTTAATTGAAAAAAATACTAAACTAGAGTAACATAATTGGATAATTATTGTATCCAATTATTAATGGTTACTACTCTGTAAAACTATCTTATGTTTAAAACATAAGTTTTTAATACGTAAAACATAACGGTGAGTAAACATGATTTGGTGAAATATATAATTTTGAAAACCAGGATACCATGATCGACACATTAAGTAGCAAAGAAGCTAACAGATTCGCTTTGTCTTTTGATGGATAGATCAAATTTGACCCAAATAAAAACCTATTGACCATTGACTGAGTAGCCAATAGCCACCTTGTCCTACAAAAAAGTCTGTTATAATATATCCACTTCTATCTCATGAGTAAATAACGTGTTGTGTTAACCATATTAGCTGTCCTAAATGTATTAAAAACAATATAAAAAAGAATATTATATCGTAAATAAACAATCAAACACATCTATAAATTTGAGAATATTGCTTCATTCACCAGCACCATTCATCAGTATCACTTCAATGGCTTCTTCTTCTTTTCTTTTGCTTTTCTTTTGTCTATTGTTTCTTGTGTCTTCATCTTTAGCCAAAACATCACCTCGTCCGATTCTCCGAATTACTAAAGATGCAGGGACACTTCAATACATCACCCAAATCTCTCAAAGAACACCTCTCGTCCCTGTGAAACTAACCCTCGACCTCGGTGGCCCGTACATGTGGGTCAACTGCGAGCGAGGGTACACCTCAACCACATACATACCGGCTATATGCGGGTCCGCACCATGCCAACTCCTCAACACCACTTCATGCACCACCGGAACCACATGCCAACCTCCGGTCCCAGACTGCTACAACAACACATGTGGCCACGGGCCTGACAACCCCATCGCGAACACGGGCACGAGCGGTCAGCTTGGTGCCGACGTGTTCAAGATACAGTCGACGACAGACGGTAAGAACATTTTGTCTGTTCTTACCGTCCCTCGACTGTATTTCATATGCGGTAATAATTTCATCAACGATGGCCTTGCTAGCGGGGTCACCGGCATCGCTGGTCTTGGAAGGACCGGTGCTTCACTGCCCGCTCAATTATCTTCTTATTTTCGATTCGATAATAAATTCGCTTTATGTTTGAGCTCCTCAACAACATCTAGTGGCGCTGTGTTCTTCGGTGATGGACCGTATATTTTGCTACCAAATGTTGATGCATCATCATCTCTTACCTACACACCCCTCATCATAAACCCCGTTACCGAAAGTGGGTTTTTAGGGGACGCCTCACCCAAGTACTTCATCGGTGTCAAGTCGATCAACGTCAATGATAAACGTGTTAGCGGATTCAATCAGTCTTTGTTGTCCATTGATAGTGAAGGTAGGGGTGGGACGTCGATCAGCACTGCGAATCCTTACACCGTCTTGGAAACAACAATCTACAAAGCTCTCGTAGCAGCATTTGTGAACGCAATGCCCAAGAATGTCCAACAGGTTCCTAATGTTGCACCTTTTGGGGCGTGTTTTAACTCTGAGAACATCGGTAGCACTCGTCTAGGTCCCGCTGTACCTTCGATCGACCTCGTGTTGGAAAACAACAAAGTGTGGAGGATAAACGGTGCCAACTCCATGGTCCAGGTGAACAATAACGTTTTATGCCTCGGATTCGTTCAAGCACGAACCGATTTCGCACCTACCATTCCGGTGGTTATCGGAGGTCATCAAATTGAAGATAATCTATTACAGTTTGATCTTGTAAGATCAAGGCTTGGGTTCAGCTCGTCGCTTCTTGGACGATCAACTACGTGTGCCAACTTCAACTTTACATCATAGGAATTTCATTCCCTTTCTAGTAATCAATAAATTAATGATCGGGTATATAGAATAATGAAAAACCCCTAATGTATTGTGTATTATTGATGAATTATATATGAATGCAATAAGAATAATTCCAACGCAAACATAATCAAATGATATCTTATTGTTATCCTAATTTTAATTAGAATAAACCTAACCAATGTAAATAATGTTGCATCAGGTTCGTCTACTTTATATAGATCACTAATAGAATAGGCAATGAAGATATCACTAGTATTTAATTCCAAGTGAACTAATACAAAATATAAATTAATACAAAAGGGTTATAATAATTGACATTAATATTTGAAAGATGAAATCACGTTATCCTTGATTAGTAAGAATATTATAAGCTAGATTCGCCGACAAGTTATGTTGTTAAGAGTATACGAGGCTGTAACAATTGATTATCCTAATATTGACTTTTAACTATTCTAATATTCTTGTCAACTACACTACCACAACAGTGACTATCTGAAACAAAAATAAATAAAAAAACACAAAAGAAATCGAAACCAAACAGCATTTGCTGGATAAGGATATCGATTGCTGTATTTTTAGCTCTATTCTTATCACTTGTAATAGTTTGTTTAGCTATTTTCTATTTTTTCTAATTAATTTTTGAGTTAATTACACAAATAGTACTTGTGGTTTGACAAAATTAACAAGTTTGAGTACTAATTTTTTTGAGTAACAAATTCGAGTTATCTATATTATATATATTATATATAAAGAATATGAGAAGACTATTTTAAAATAACATTAAATTAAAAACACTTACCTCACTCAATGCATACGTTACAATAATTTTTAAGAGTAAAATAGTATTTTTAACATTATTTACATATTACCCCTTACAATTAATTACGTAATAACCTTATACTTATTATAAATTACATAAAATTTTACATTATCTACCCATAAACCTAAAAAACTTATTTTTTTAGTTTTCTATTATATCAATCAAAATGTGTATTTTTAAACGTTTTGATGTAAATTATTTGCTGAACCAATCTATACAATAAGTTAATGCGTAATTGTACAAGTTGTTATGCAAAATCTATTTATTTGATGTTTTAAATTTTAGCTTATAAAAATATAATAATTTTTTGTAAAATTGCTATAATAATAACAAAAGTTAGAACACGTGTTAGATGTAAAATGTTGTCTCGTCGCATTACGCGGGCACCCTTCTATAGGATATAAGTTTTGTAACAAGTTTGGATACCAAGGCTAACTTTCATTGCTACCAACACGTGTCGGATGTAATAAGTTTTATATCAAGTTTGGATGCAAGAGTGCAAAGACCAAAATATCCTTTAAATACCAAAGTAGTTTTTTTTTGTAATTAACTCTATTTTCTTATGGGGTCATTTATGTAATTAAATTATTACACCTTTATTGCTAGCCACTTCCATCCACCTACACACCACCATTACACCTTCTCGTAGCCACCACCAATGACCATCACAATCGCCATCGCCATCCCCAGCCAAGACAAAACTAACTCCCACCACTATAGACCACCACAAGTGCTATCACCATTCCTTCGTATTCTTTTGTTTAAGAAGGGCTTTTGAAACCCTAAGTTGCAGTTTAAGGATTTCATTTCCATGGTGTCCGTTCATCTCCCCTGTCGTCGTATATTTATGTATTTGATACAGTGAAAGAGGACTGAAACACCAAAGGAACCTATAGTTATCGACTTTTCATCATCTTCTTCATTGATTTTGTTTTTGGGGTTTGATTTATGTTGTGTCGTAGAGTTTACTTAAAGAGAGAAAAGAAATGAAACACTTTCTTTTCCTTTCTCTTCTTTTATCTTCTTTTCTTTCATTTATTTTCTCTCCATTTCCTTTTATTTTGGAAAGATTGATTTTATTCTTCATTTTCCTTCCATTTCCTTTTTTTTCTCCTTAAGTAAACTCGAGAACACAAATTTCTTACTTTCCTTCCATTTCCTTCCATTAAAAAAAACTCTGGAACACAACTATTTTTTTTATTTTCTTCCATTAAAAAAATCTAGAAAGATCTACATGAAAGGTTTGGTAAAGAAAGTGCACCAAGGACGTATGATATCAAATAATCGATCACCATGACCCGCCAAGAAGGATGCACTATGCTTATTTCACAAATTTACGTTGATTATGGGACGAATTAGACACTATGTTATTAGCCTCTCGATGCAAGTGTGAAGGATGTAAGGGTGATATTAGAAACAAGCTCATAGAATTAAAAGAACATGAGAGATTATATGAATTTTTGATGGGACTAAATGTTGACTTCAAGGTAACAACTGAATAAAAAGGTGAACATTGTATGTTTAATAAAAGAGACGGGCATGTTCGTGAAGGATGTTTCAAAGTTATTGAGTACCCAAATTGGTGGCTTGGAAAAAGGAAAGAAAGAGAGTGTAAAGTCAATAGTAGTAGTTGCAGGAGCAACATCAAGCCCAGTACAAGCCTTAGCGATGAATAGTATGGGATGTTCCTTAATGTTTTCTACAATAGAGATGAACAAAAGGAGAAGAATGCAAACATTCTAGCAGCAGGAGAAGAATGCAAACATTCTAGCAGTAAATATGGCAGGGAGAGGTGATGAAAAAAATAAATGGATCACGGACTAAGGGCAACCGAGTCCATGACCCACATATGGAGATTGCATGATAATTTTGAAACCAATACCAACGAATTACATGTTATGATACCCAATGGAAAAAATATTATTGTAAAAGGGAATGGTAAGGTCCTATTTAAGGGAGGCATTAGAGTACAAGACATGCTTTTTATACCAAATTTTAAATGCAATCTTTTGTTTGTTTATTGATTGACACAAGATCTACAAGATTCTATCACATTTTCCCTAGATTTCATTATCATGTAGTGTTTGAGGAGTGGGAGCTTGATTGGAGCGAGTTGGTGCAGTGGTGGTATTTATAGAATGGAATGATCAAGGGAATCCAAAGGATATGATTGCTAAAACGAACAATATGTATCACAAAGACTTGGCCACTTATCTAGTATTAAACTTTCTCATATTAGATTTTTAAAAGATATTGTTTTGATTAAAAAAAGGATCTTTGTGACTCTTGTTAGAGCAAAGTTAACTAGATTGCCATTTTCAACTAGCTTAGTAAAAACAACTGAAAATTTTGACATGGTGCATTATGATATTTGGGGGAGTTATATAACACTTTCGCTTTCAAATGGGAGTTCTTTTCTCACCTTGGTTGATGATTTCAGTAAGGCAGTATGGGTATATAAACTCAATCACAAACACGAAGCAGATGATTGTTTAATTAATTTTCATAACATTGCTGAAACTCAATTTGAAAAGAAAAAAATGTGTCTATTATGACATTATTAGAGTGGGGGGTTCACTTAAAACCAAATGAAAGCGTTGTATAATGACCATCAGACTACACTAAAATAACATGTCCTCGCACCCTACAACAAAGTGGGGTAGATGAACGAAAGCATAGACACCTGCTAGAGGTCGCCAGAGCCTTAAGGTTTTAAGCAAATTTGTTGGGCAAGTTCTAGGTAGAATGAATATTGATGCTTGCATACATTAATAATAGGCTCTCATTCAAAGTTATAAAAAAACCTTATGAGGTCATGTTTGGAAAAAGTTGATGTACAATCACATGGGAGTTTTTGAGTGTTTGGCGTATTTTTAAAATACTTATATTAAAGTTGATAAACTTAAACCAAGAGAAAAGGCCATACTTTTCTTTGAAACTATTTTCCTATTTTCTATTAATAAGCTTCCAACAGCTAAAGGCGACAAAGAAATTATTGATGGTTATCAGACTTATTTTGAAGCAAATGCTAGAATAAGCCGAGAATTCTACGATAGTGAAGATGAAGTGCATAAAACCTAAGGACCCAGTTGTGTGATGAGACATCAACTAATGAACTTATTATGGGTACACCCCCATATAGCTCCCCCTTCATACATGAGGTTAAGGATAACACTCCTACACTAATGTTTTCCATGCAAGATGAATTACATGCTGAGCATGAAACATTTTAGCTAAAAAAATACTCAACAAGAACCCAATGATTCAGAAAGAGAACAACAACAATGAAGGTTCAGAGTGTAGCCCTAACACTTAAAAGACTACCATATGGCGTTTCCACACATATCCGTCTTCCGATCATGCATCCTTTATTGTATATCCTTTAGCTGATTATATCTCTTATGAAAAATTTACTATTGTTCATAAAATATTTCTTGCAACCATCACACACCATGATGAGCCAAATCTTTTCTACAAAGCTTCATAGGATGAACGTTGGAGGGAAGCTATGAAAAAGGAGATAAATGCACTTGAAAAAAATAAGACATTGTTTCTTGAAGCGTTGTCTCCTAGAAAGAAAGCGATTGACTGGAAATGGGTGTACAAGATCAAGTATAAACCCAATGGACCATCGGAAGGTTCAAGGCGAGATTGGTTGCCAAATGTTTCACCCAAATGGAGGGGGTGGATTATCATGAAACATTTGCACCAGTTGCGAAGTTGGTTACAATAAGAATTCTGATTTCTTTAGTAATAAAGAGAAATTGGATTGTAACACCCTAGGCAAATACCATATCAACCATTGACAGAAGAGATTCCTGGTTCATAAGGACTATTTTGCCTCTAATATGGCTAATGCATTTTATGCGTATTAGCCGTGGATAAAAGGGAGACTCCACAGTTAAGCATCTTGGGTGAATCTAGAGATGGGTGACCTCTCTGGGAAATTTTCATATGGGTAACCCAAAAAAAATTCATGAGCTCCTTGTGGGCAAAGCAAACAATATTAGTGGTCAGAAAAGTCGGATGTTACAAATGATATTATATACATGGCTAGGTTTGGCCGGTATGTTAGTGGCGATGCTAGTCTCCCATGTGGGGGAGGATGTAACATCCCACATCGGTTGGAAAGGGAAAAAAAGCTTCCTTATATGGACCTAGATACCTTCCTTATCAAATGTGTTTTAAATCCATGAGTGGTGGGCGCCTAAAGGCATACCACTACCAAAGCAAACACTATCTAGTATAGTACTTGGGCTGTTACAAATGGTATAAGAGCCACTTCTATGTCGTTCAGGATGGTGGAGCAAACCTCATTAGGGATGGTGAGTCCCTAGAGGTGTTCAAAGGGATACCTTACGCAAATCCCACATCCATGGATGGGATCATAGGTCAAACCTCATGAATGACAATAAGTCCAAAGGGAGGTGATTGTAATACTCTAGGCCAATTTCATATTGAGAGATTACTTATTCTAAGAAATGTCTTGCCTCTAATATCACCATTATAGGCATATTGGTTGTGAATAAGAGGAGAACTCCACAGTTAAGTGTGTTTTGGTGGCAGTAATCCAAGGATGCGTGACCTTCCTGGGAAGTTTCCACAACAACAACTAAAAGAAAACCTGTGATCTCCTTGTGGGTAAAATGGACAATATTGGTGGCATGAGGTGTCAGATCTCATGGATAATCCATCAATTGGATGTTAACGTGTTTTTGTATGGAGACCTAGAAGAAGAAGACTATATGAAAATTCTTTAAGGGTTCTCGGAAGAAAATAAAACTATGGTGTGTCGGCTAAGAAAGTCTATCTATAGGCTAAAGTAAGCTTCACACAACTGGTATCACAAGTTCACCTACCATCCTATTAGAAATGGGTATTATCTGGTCCAAAGTAAATCATTCGTTGTTACTTTATAAGAGTAAAACAATTTTTGTTGTCGTATTAATATATCTTGATGATGTGCTTATAGTTGGAAACAACATGCAAACAATACTACTACAAAATCATAGCTTCATGACTTAATAGTATCAAAGATCTCAGACAGTTCAAATACTTTTTGGCAATTAAGGTGGCCTAATGAAAGAAGGCATTATGTTAAGTCAAAGAAAATACACACTTGATATCTTATAAGATAGTGGACTACTCGGATGTAAACCCAATCCTTATTCTATGAAATTAACCTTGAATCCCGGTAAGGTGGAGGAAGAACATAAAATTGATGCAAAAAAATATTGGCATTTAGTAGGGAAGTTACTATACTTGCAGGACACTCAACCATATATTACCTATTCCATTAACATATTGAGTCAATTTATGTCGGATCCTCGCCAAACTCATATAGAGGCAGCCATTAGGGTGTTGAGGTATCTCAAGGCGACTTCGGGTCAAGGGTTCTCCTACCAAAACAAGGAGGAACTGATTGGCTTGGTTGTCCTCTATCGAGACATTCAACGACCAGATATCTATTATTGCTAGGTGGAGCTCCAATTTCATGGAAGTCAAAGATATAGTCTGTTGTTTCTCATTCCTCGACAGAAGTGGAATATAGGGCTATGATAACCGAAGTGATAGATTGTTCAAAGACATCATAAAACTATGGTGACAATAAATTAAGATTAAATTTCATTTCCATTAATAAATATAATCTTACAATGCTTCAAATAAACATACAATAATTTTATGAAATACAAGTGTAAAACAAACATAACAAAATGATAGATTTGGTGTGTTTCTGAGTCCACCTAATTGAATTTCTTAATAAAGCTTCAAACATTTCTTGCAACATGTATAAAATATTGGTCAACATATGAATATGTTGGTAAGCATACAAGTTTGAATACATAGCATAATAGTGATTAAATATCAATTTAACATGAGTAAAGTATACTAAAGTTTGTACATTGCTAGCATGCAAAACTAATAATCAAACCAAAGTGTCCACTAGCGTAATCTTAGCATTAAAAATGACCAAAACCGTAAATATTGAATAACTTAACATAGACCCATCATATAGGGCGTATGTTCTAGTGCTATAGCGCTATACATGTTAAGTGAGGTTTAGATTGCTTGCAAGATAATGTATTCTAGAATGTATTTACAAATGGTATAACAAGTAAGCATGTTTGTATGAATTGAGTTTTAGAATTATTTTGATTGAATGAATATTAAGTGTATTTGATAATTGATATATGTTGCCTTCCAAATAGTGTTAAATCAAAAGGGATGAAGTATGACTCACAGTTGGCGATTAAAATCCACAAGAATAGATGAATGAGTTTAAAGGTCATCAAAGTTACCCTAAATGGTAAACAAAAGTGTGCAAGTTTAGGATTCAAAGTTTGGGATTTTAGCGATTGGAAAGTATATGAAAATTACAAATATAAGAGTACATGAAAGTATATACTACTTAGACACTTATTTGGACATCATGTATTATGTATGTTCTTTATGAGTATTGGTCACTCATTGGAAGTCCAAAATATGGAATCATAAGATTTGTATAATGTCTACCTTAACACATAACATTCAACCATGGTTTGATTGATGTTACAGTTTGGTTTTGACTAAGTAATATATAGATATAAATATAAGTCATGCATTAGAGGTAGGGTAATCCACAAACCTCAAGTGTTATATTCATATAAGTCATGAATTAGAGGTGGGGATATCCAAAAACCTCAAGATTGTCACCATTGCACAAAATCTCCACTTAAGGGTGATTCGGATGGTCATAAGTACATAAATGAAAGTATTAAAGTAAACTAAATAGTTTGACTAAGTTTTCAAGTAGGGTATGGTGGATAGATTAGTTATAGAACCAAAGTACAACATCACCATTTCATACTATAACACAATGTAACACCCGGAAATATTTTTTTAAAAGACGAAAGAAAGTGAATAAAAGGAAGAAACATAATTCAGCCTAAGTAGAGGGGCTAAAAGTGTCAAAAGGACAAAAAGTATAAAAAGTTGGTGTAAAAGTGGGCATGACCGCCCACACCTTTCTGCATATTTTCTTTCAACCGAATTTAGCGAGAGAAAATGAAGGAGCTCTCGGGTTTTGAAGAAGAAGAAAAAGAAATTTGAGTTCAAGGTAAGAATTCATCATTTTAAGTTGTTCTTGGCCAGCCTATGGCTTGGGTATGTGCTTATCCTATATCTATGGTCGACGTTGTTTTAACTGATTTTGGGGTTGGAAATGTATGTATGTATGTTTTTATAAAATGGGTTTTGTACTTGTAAGTATGTGTATGCGTGAATGTGGGCGGGTTTTGATTTAGGTCATTATGATGATATGATTGTGTTATGTTCATGTTTTGTGGCTTAGAATGCTAGAACTAGGCTTAGAACATGATGTATGTTGAATTGGGACTGAATTATGATGATAATAATGTTAGTTAGTTGCCCATGCGCCTGGATTGACCCATGCGCCTAACGGTCGAATTTGCCTAAGTGTTGTCCCATGCGCCCAAATAGTAGTAGCCATGCGCCTAGAATAGGCTGAATTTGGCTAAGTGTTCATGTGCCTAGAACAGCCCATGCGCCTAGTCATGCGCCTGCATAGTGCCCATGCGCCTAGAATTGCCCATAATGGCTAAGTGTTGGGTCATGCGCCCTAATAGTGCCCATGCGTCCCAATAGTGCCCATGCGCCTAAGTCTTCCCCATGTGCCCAGAAAGCCACACGCCTGCATATTGCCCATGCGCCTAAGACTTATAATATTTTTTTGAATTTTGGGGAAAATGTAAAATGTAGGTTTTGTCTTTGGATGTTCCCAGGAGTTTTGTAAGTTGACTTTATGACGTCATAATATTTGATAATGTAAAGCCTTTGTTAGCATAGATTGAATGTTCTAAAGTATGGTGATACAGTTGATCAAACCTTTATAAAAATATCTTCTTTTATAAATACTTTAAAGCTTAATTGTTTTTAAAATATATTTAAAAAATTGAGATTTTTTTAAGAAAAGATATTTCAAAAATGATTTGTTAAATAAAGAAGTTTAAAAACCAAACCAATTTAAAAAAAGTTAAAAAAATCAAATAGTTTCAGGAATGACGTATAAAAAACGAACGGTTTTCAAAACCGAACATTTGGAAAACATGTTTTTAAGATGTTTTTATATCTGTGTATTTAAAATGTAATTAAATAATAATCGTATTAATAATGAAATTATAAAAATAATATAAAAATACTATAAATATTTGGAAAACAATAATATAAGTTTTCATTATAAAAATAACATTATAATTAAAATGGTAAATTAAATCAATGGCTAACGCGAGTAAAATGCTAATTTTTATAATATTTAACATCACTAAAGATTGAATAACAGAGGATCATATATGAAATAAAAATAAATGTTAGAGACTATATTTAAAGATTTTAAACTTTAAAGATTAAATTTTAAATTTAAACATAACCACAAGGACTATTCACACAATTTACTCTTTAATAAATGATCAGGTCTATAAAATAATAAAAACATCATAATGTATTATGTATTATCATTGAGTTATATATGAATGGAATAAGAATATTTATAAACCAAACATAATCGAATAATATCTTCTAATTTTGCTAAGTTATAATCCTCCATCAAGTTAACTGATATAGATTTCAAATAAGGTCGTCTACTTTAATTTATAAATTACTAAATGGTAATGAAGATATGTTGATCATGACTAGTTAATGAACTCTTTTATAAATCCAAAACAACTTTTAATAAGGGAAAATAAATTAACAGAAAACGAATTTTAAATAACAGTGATTTCTTTTTGTTTAATAATATTTTTTAATTCTTAAACACCATCTAAACTTATATTTATTAGAATTTATTTATTCTCACGTTACTTTTGTAACAAATAATCACCTATATCATTTAAAGTACATGGCCAGAGATGTAATTGACATTTATATGTCAAAGATGAAAACATGTTATTTAAATTCACGTTACTTTTGTAACAAATAATCACCTATATCATTTAAAGTACAGGCCAACACGTAATTGACGTTTATATGTCAAAGATGAAAACTTTGACATGATGGAGTTGAACAATGAAAATATTATTTGTTTATTGAATCATATACTTTGTTTAACTGTTTGTAAAAATTTGTATATTGTTTGGAAAAACACACCTGGTAAATATAACTAACTAGTACTAATGCTATCGTGCTTTATATGAGGATTTGTTTTTGGCTGGAGACCAACATATTGATTAACCTAGAAGTGTTTAAGAGTGGCCTGTGACGTTTTGCTACCTTATTCAACTTATAAGGTAGGTAAATATATTACAACAGAACATGTAAAATTCAACCTTTGTATTTCATCAAATGAAATTGGGCCACAAGACAACTCATGCTAAAACATCTAACCGAATAAATTAATATCAATTTAGAATCATAAAAAGCAACACATTTTGATCCAAATTTGTACTGTGGACTCGTTGGAAATAATCAGCAAAACAACTCAACCTAAACCACAACCTTTAATTTTTGAATACCACAATTTATAGCCTAAGGAAAGGAAGAGAGAATGATAGCAACCACAGGAGACAAACTGCAGAAAGCATCACCTCAAAAGCTTCTCTCTAACAACACATTGAAGAAGATCGTTTAGGATAGGCGACTCAACCGCCTAGCCACTACCGTTTACGACAATGGACTACGACGCAACCAAATCCAAGAGTCTCTCCAACCCTAAATTATTTCTCTCTAAAGCAAAAGATTAGTAAACAAGGGTAACACTTTCATTTACTTACTTATAATACGTTTTATCCGATTGTGTAATACGTTTCAACATAAATTTAGTTCGGAAATAAGTTGAGTCAAGTATAATTTTCTGATCAATGGTATGAATATTCATACATTAAAATCTAGTTTGAAAATTAGTTGAGTCAAATGTAATACGTTTCATTCAACTGTATAATTACTTTTTGTCGTTAATTTAGTTTAGAAATGATTTGGGCACAATTGTAATATATATTTTAGCCCGACACATACGACGCCGTTGCACATGTTTTTTTTGCAAGTTTTGAGCTTGCACATTTCGATATAATTTTTTTTGGAAGAATTGAGTCAAATATAATATGATTTAACTCAACGGTATATATTTGATTTACTCTACATTTATGCACATATAAATTTAGTTTGGAAATGATTTGATTCGATTGTAGTTTATACTTTCTTATGTCGCATATGATGCTGGCGCAACACATGATGGGCAAAAAACTAGGTATATAAAAAGACAAGTTTTAATAAGTTTGAATATTTTAATATTCTTGTTAACTACACCACTACAAGTCTACAATAATGACAATCATTAATGTAAAATTGTTACAATAAAATAGAAATCATTTAGAGTGATATTTCTTGTCAAGCTTTACAGTAATTGTTGTTAGGTTTTCCTATGTCGTTTTAGGTTTCAAAAACCAAATCCATAATATGTAGTAGAAGTCTTGATCAAATCAAGATAGGGAAACCATTTTCAATGATGCAGTTGCAAAATTAGAAGAAAAGTAAAAATTAACATGCCATATGATGTTTAGAATTCATTAGACCGACTAGTAAGTCAATATCACCACTAAAGAGATGACACCTGGTGAAAGTCATATCCAGATTTTAGTATGATATTCATGAATCTTGAATCAAAAACTTTATCTGATTCGTGTTTCTCCAATTCAAAAGTTCAAAGCTTTTGACAATCACGTTAAGGATCACAGTTAAATGACGATTCAAAAGAACCCTAATTACAGGTAGTCAGGGGTAGCTAGTGGTAGTGACTAGCGGTAGCAACGATGACAATCGACAATGTAGGTGGCATGGTGATGCAAGCAATGCGAATGTGAGGTATTGCGGTGGTGTAGTCGCGTGACGGCGATGGCAATGCGGAGGCGGCGACACAAGTAGTGGCTGATGATTGGGGAGAGAGGGGAAAAAACTTGTTAGATTTCTTTATACCCATGACCCTTTATTTATAGTGTTTTAAAATCAGTTCTAAATGATAAGTATTTTTTTGTAATTATCTTTTATTTGAATTTTAAATC
>BJCM01241276.1:0-24281 GCA_018326385.1 Flaveria bidentis | reverse complement strand
AGCACCAATATCTTGGAGAACTAAAAAGCAATCGGTTGTCTCTCGTTCCTTTGCAGAAGCAGAATAACCTGCCATGGCATCCACTGTTAGTGAAAATTTATGGGTTCGCTGGCTTCTAAGAGAATTGGGTATCTTGTTTAGGGCTGACTATGTTATTTTGTGATAATCAAGCAGCCCGTCATATAGCCAACAACCCAATTTTTCATGAACAAACAAAACACATGGATATGAATTGTTATTTTGTCTGAGAAAGTGTAGACTCATAAGAAATTCAGACTCATCACATAGACACCAAACTGCAGATTGCAGACTTGTTCACGAAAGGCTTGGGAGCTCAGCAGCTCAGATTTCTCCTTGACAAGTTGGGCACTAGAAATTTGCATACTCCAACTTGAGGAGGAGTATTGGAAACCAAATATTCTTCATATATTCCATTTCTATAGTCAACCTTAATTTTAGGGCGCTCTTTAATTATTACCTATTTTAGTTTCCTCCCATTTGTATTTATTTCCATATGTACATTCCTCAAGCATTATCACAGAAAATACAAATTCCTCTTTGACCACCGGTTTCAAGAGAACTAATAAAAAAAACAGCAAAAAGGCACGTTCTTATATACTGTTGCAGCATTCAAAATTACAATATGCAATCTATTTTTATTAACTAGAAAATACATTTACAAATTTCTTTTTTAATTTATCATATATAATTCTAATTACTATCTTTTTAATAGAAATATTTTCAATGAAATTGTGTCTAAAAACAAGGGTTGAATAATTAATCTGCTTGTGTAAGACTAATAATCCAAAGTGATCATCTGATCCCTAAATAATATAATAATAATCATCAGATTCCTTTATTTAAACACAAAATACTGAATTATATCATTTTAAGACACACTAATAAGATAATCCATTCATAACGCCTTTGTAGAGATTAATGAAGAGGCTGATGCAACCTAAACATCCAAATGTCTATCCTAAATAATATAATAATAATCATTAGATTCCTTTATTTAAACTCTTTGTGTTGTTGTGTTGTAACTGACCCCCTTCAACCGGTCCTGCAGCCTTTGTGTCACACACTCACACTAATAAGACAATCAATCATCAAGAAGATTCATATGTAATTAACTTTAAAAAAGATTGATACATAATAAATTTTCAAAAAGAGTAATAAATCAATTTAAAGAAAAATGATATACCTGAAGGAAGCGTTCAAGTCTAGCGCTAGAATGTTCCGGGCCCTGACCATCATAACCATGAGGTAACAACACAACTAATCCACTCTGGCGGAGCCATTTTGCCTCCCCACTGCTCAAAAATTGATCAAATATCACCTGGGCTCCATTAGCAAAATCACCAAATTGGGCTTCCCATATCACCAGTGAATTAGGATTTTCCATTGAATAACCTAATTCAAATCCAAGAACACCAAACTCTGACAGAGAACTGCATCAAGAGAATAAACAGATATCAGAATTCAAGATTTTAAATTACATGATGTGAGATGTTTAGAGGTGGAAATTTGAACAAATTTACTTAGCCAATATCAGTCAACAGGTCAAATAAAAAAGTCGGTTAAAAATTGGGTCTCAGCAAACAAGCTAAAAGGTACATAAAATCAATTTTAAATGAATACAACCTCCTAAATTTGTTGTAATCGAAGTTCTAAATTATTATCGTAATCACATCGTTTTTATCATCATAATCAACACAGTAACTTTTTATAAAAAGGTTTAAAAAGCAACAAGAAGAGTTTGTGGGTCATCTAGCCTCACCATACCCATTTCACCCTGTAGTAACTATGGCATGTTTCCATTCAACCCAGCCATCTTCCTACCGCTAGAGATTCTCATATAGATATGTACAACTTAAAAGATTTATCAGCATAAAACAGTCATTATATTATTTTACTCATTCTAGCAGCCTACTTTATATTTTATTATTGCAGCATCAAACTCCCACAACAACACTTGTTCACTTTCATACTGAACAAGTGAAATACTGAAAGAGTTCTATAAAGCTAACAATAAATCGAATGTTACAATAAGTAATAAAAAGGCGAATGTAGAGTCCTATAATGATGAACAAAATGGTAGTTGGACTATAAAATGAGTAAAATAATGCAAATATGATAATATTTTTGTCATTAACCCATATTAAATAAAACACAACTAACCTATTGCTTACGGTAAACATTTCTTCATTTTGATTCATCATCACATGATCCAAAGGGCAATAACACTCACCCGTTTCTTGATCATGTACTACAGCATGCCTATGACTAAAAGTACCTCTTTCAACATCTTGACCACTTAACCTCACATGATTTCCTTCCACCAATAATGTTGCAAAAGCAAGGGCTTCACCCAAAGCCCAGTCAACACCATCACCGCTTTCAATCATCTTTAACCTGTCTGCAAATATCTTTTTAACTGCTCTATGAGCTCTAAAGTTTTCTGGAAGAGTTGTGATTGCTTTCCCAACATTCTTCAAGATCTCTGGTTTGACCCTACCAAACAACTTGAACTTTTTAGTACATGTAGCAAGTTCAACCCATTTATTTATGCATCGGTTATATGGGTTATGTTTTTATCCCAAACAGGTCAAAATGAGCCAAGAAAACAATAGTTAAAAAACATTGAAAGTCACAGCATACAATCTTCTTTAGCAGTCAAAGGCGCACACCTAGGCGCTCACACGATGCGGATATACCTCAGGTAGAGGCAAAGAAAGAAACTTTCAAAAGCGCAATAGAAGCACGTGCTGCAATCCATATATGTTAAGGTTTTAACCATTTGGTTGGTATTTGATGAATGGTAAATCTTGCTTATTTTCTTTGAACTGTTATTAAAATTGAACATTTGGTAGTAGTTTAATGATTCTGATTGCTACTTCTATCAGATTTATTATTATATATGTAGAATAGTATTAATTATGTTCATTTTATATGTCCACTAAAAATATATATACTCATACATATTACATACATGCATATGTGTGTTTGCGACTTTCCGTGTACGTATTATCTTAATCTTATTGCCCTTAATTGTCTCATGTGTGCTTTTAGCGCCTTGTGCTAGGCGTGCCATTTGCGCATTGTTAAATTCTCTACTATAACCTCCGAAGTCTCTTTATACAAAAAAGAGAGTGATCTTATAATACCATAGTTTTTTAAATTATATTTAACACACTGATTATGTCTAACTAAGTACCTAAATGGAGAAAAAGTGTTTTGTGAATCCAACTGAGCCTACCCACACCCAACATGCAAAACAGCTTAAGCTTATCAGTAGTTGCACAATAAGCGAACATTTAGTTGTAAGTAGGTAAATTTGGGTGATGTTTGTATCTCAAAACAGGTCAAAATTGCCCAGGTAGAAAAACAATTAAAAAAGAAACAAGAAAAATGGCAGAACATGTTAAAAGTTGCCAAAAGTGTACTTTTAACGCATACAACCTCCTAATCACTTTATGCCAAAAATGAGATTAACAGTGTTTATCATATTTGGCATAAATATTACGGATAATGAACTTAAAAAAATAGACAAATGTTTCAGGTCAATCCAGTGCAGCCCAGCCTATCTTGACCGTGAACAGTGTGTACATAACTTACCCAGTGTTGCGAATCCGTGAAAGCTGTTCAGGGGATTTGAACCCAGACCAGTAAGCAGAAAGCCAGTCCCTTTTTCGAGGTACGTAATCCTTGCTGGCAAGAAATTCTTCATTAAGGATTGAGATAACCTTATTTTGTATTCTATCAATATCTTCTTTTGTTGCTTGACCACTTTCTAGAAGCTTCTTTTGGTAAATTTCTAGTGCTGAGGGATGATTCCGGATAACCTGTAGCAATCAGCACCAATCATTAGCATAGTAACTACACATAAAGCAGTCAATCAAAAAATATTGGTCTTTGGATGTGTTATGAAGTGAATCTGTAACATTGATAACTAAAATTACTATAGTAAGGTGTAACAAAACGGGATGCAAATCGAAGAACAAGTCCTCAAATAGGTCTAAAAAATGTAGATTTCTTTTACCTCTTAATAATCAAATTTATACTAGGCGCAACATCAAAAACAGATAATGGCATCAAAAGCAGAACATGAAAGAAACTCGTTATTTTAATTTTAAGTTGCAATAATAAGCTAAAAAGGGGGTTGCATATTTAAACAAATTTTTTATCTGCTTATTGTGTTCTTATTAAGCAGTTAAGCAATTCCTGTGTCTCGATGAATAAAGTGCTTATGCATATGAGCATATCTGCTTACTTTATGGTGAAAAGTAGTTTAAGATTGTGCATTTCAAACTAGTTACTCGCAGTGGATTCAAAATTACAAGTTTACCCTCTAAGGTAAATAAGTGGTTTACCTTGTACATTTTGGGCTGTGTAAAGGATGGTTCATCAATTTCATTATGCCCAAACCGACGGTAGCAAACTATATCAACCACAACATCTGTATGAAACGTCTGGCGCCACTCAGCAGCCAGCTCACAAACATGAACAACTGCTTCCACGTCATCACCATTAACATGAAAAATAGGAGCATTCAAGGCTTTAGCAACATCAGTACAATACTGTGAAGATCTTCCTGATTTTGGATCAGTAGTAAAAGCAACTTGATTATTCACCACAATATGAATGGTCCCACCCGTTGTATAATTTGGAAGTGCACTAAGATGCAAAGTCTCATAAACCACACCTTGACCCGCAAAGCTTCCATCCCCATGAATCAAAACACCCATGTTTTTCATTCTATCAACATCATTTGAATAGTATTGTTTAGCTCGAGTTTTACCAACCACAACAGGATCTACAGCTTCCAAATGACTTGGGTTTGCAACTAAGGACAAATGTATTCTCCTTCCACCACGTGTTGGGCGGTCATAAGAAGTTCCGAGATGATATTTTACATCACCAGTTCCTGTATAAAGCCCGACTTCATCCACAGGCCTTGTGCCACCACTAAACTCATTGAAGATCTGTCGCAATGGTTTTCGAACAACATTACCTAAAACATTTAACCTTCCTCTATGAGACATTCCAATCACAATGCTCTCAACACCAAGGTCTGCTGACCTGTCAAACATCTCTTTCATGCCTGGGATTAAAGTCTCACCACCTTCAAGCCCGAATCGTTTTGCAGCGGTCCACTTAGTAGCTAAGAAGTTTTCAAACTGAGTACTCCAAATGAGCCGGTCAAGAATAACTTCTCGTCTCTGGCGGTTATATGACATTGGAATAGGAGTCTCGATTCTGTCTCTTAACCAATTACATTGTTCACGGTCAGCAATATGCATGTATTCATAACCAATGCTTCCACAATAAGCCTGTTCAAGTCTGGTTAATATTGCTCTTAGGGTCTGTACAGGCCGATTTTCAGATAAAAAACCAGACATCCGTAAAACCCCAAGAAAAAATTCACGGTCTAAATCAGCTTCAGTGAAACCATAGAAAGCAGGATCCAAATCATTAGGAATCTCCCTCTGTTCTAGACCTAATGGATCCAATTTAGCTTTCATGTGACCATAAACTTGGTAAGCCCTCACAAGCAGTAACAATCTCATGCTTTCTTGTATGGTTTGGCCCGATATACCAGGTGACGTGGCAGCCTGACCCACAAAGTTTCTAAAGAAATTGTCCCATGACTCATCCACACTATTTGGGTCAGCTTCCCATGCTCTCTGAAGCTCCTCCAGGTAGACACTGCTGGTCCCATCTAGAAAACTATCTGTTAACCGAGAAAGCGGAACTGCACAAGGGACAGGAGCAGATTGTGCCTTTGATTTTGAAATTGTTGTGTGAAAGCATCGATTTCCTGACGAAATGACGCGTGTTCTTGCTGCATATGATCCACCATGTGACAAAGTTCTCCTAATGGCGAACTTTGCCACACTAGATCCCGCCCTAAACCAAGTCATTCTGTTATACAAGCTTCAAAATCTCTGTTTCTCCAAACCCTACCAGAAAACAACTTTAAGTGATGTGATTGCCCGATAAACAGCGAACAGGGCTGAGTGTTTCAATTATGTTTCTCAATAGTTAGAAATAGCGACTTTAAATAATTTCTAGGGCAAATCACAAAATTGTAAACAAAATAACCACTTTTAAGTTCTTCAAAGTTCAAAATCACAATGTAGTTCGACATTTCAGCAGAATTTCATTCTCAATGAGTTCATTAACCTAACACATTGAACAAGCACCCTAAACATGAAAACATACACCATACATACAAACCAAAGCCTAAAATCATACACGAAATCATCAAACAAACTGATACTTGCTACTTGCTAAAACTATCAGATTCGCACATCATAAACCAGCAAAACAGAGCAACTAAACGACAGATACGATATCATGTGAACAACAAACCCTAGAAACCAACATTCAACAATCATAAATAAACGAGTGATGATTCAGATAATAAACTGACAAATCGAAGAGCAAAAGATCAACAAGCATGTAATTATGAGAAATGAAGAATGAAACAGTACCTTTAGTCTTTTGATCGATGACTAACAGATTGGAGAAATGGAGATTGTTGTGATGATCGTCCATTATCTAGCACAGCCTAAAGGCTGCTTATAGGAACACTAACGAACTTTCGCTCATATTCGTTCTTCTTCTAGAGAAATGTGCATGACAACTGTTTCTTTACCATTTTAAATATAAAATCTTTAAAAATTAAAATATTTTAAAAAGGAGTGAGCATAATACGGGCCGACCCGAAAAACCGAACAAAAAAACCAATGACCGGACTGGCCCAAACCATTATACATGCACATGGTCTGGTTCGCAGTCCTAAATTTTTAGTTATTTCTGTCCTTGGTCCGGGCCGGTTCGGGCCCAATAAAAGCTCGTATTACCCATATGACCAAGTAGGAACCCTTTGACCTAGAAAAACTAGAAAGTTTATAATCCAACTATATAATCCTAATTATTATATCATGCATGCATAATTATGACCTAGAAAAACTAGGAACCCTTTAACCTTCCATGATGGCAGATGCAAATTTAAGTTTATAATCCAACTATATAATCCTAACTATTATATCATGCATGCATAATTAATAAATCAAATCAAGAAGCAAGTGGTGTCATTCAAGAATTAAGATAATTTTACTCTTGGTGATCTACTAGTGTGATTCAATCAAATGTTAGCCTACACAATTTTTTTCATTTTAAAATTTAAACATTTATGTCGTTCGATCTATTATTTTGTTATCTTGATGCAACACACCACTCTTTATTAGTATTGTTAGTTAATATTAATTGTTTATGTAAACTGCTAACTTTTTTATTATTACTTGTTCTTTGTATGTTATTTTATTACTTATTTTAATTGTTCGTTAATGTTTGTATGTATTCGTCTATGTTTGTTTAATAATGGTCGAGAATATTTTGTGCATGATACTATTTTCTTACATATGTTTATTGTAGATGGATTCACAAAAGCATGATGAGATTCTATCAAGTGACGAAGAACGAACCATTAATGAAAAGGAAGCCCGTAATCAATAAGTGAATAAAAAGAAAAGAAAGTTAACTACTCGTTCTCATGTTTGGGATCATTTCGAGAAGATCTATGCGGAGGGTAAAAGAAAAGGACGATGCAAATATTGTAATTTAAATATTTGTGCAAGTGATGGAACATCTACAATGAGTCGACATATAAAGAGATGTAAGTCAAATTCTGTTAATCTTGTAGATCAAAATATATTGTTTATGAAAAAAAAGATGATGGTGAGGGTGGTAGTAGTGGTACTTTGAAAACATGGAAGTTCGATCCGTTTAAAGGTCGAAAAGCTTTAGTTAAGATGATAATTGAGGACTAACTTCCATTTTCTTTTGTTGAACATGAGGGATTTAGGGAATTATGGAGGCGGTTTGTCCGAATTTTAATATTCCCTCACGTTGGACGATTGCTCAAGACATTAGTGAGTATTACTTGGCGGAAAAGAAGAAACTATAAAACTTTTTCACTAAAACTAAAGTAAGAGTTGTCTTACCACTGATACATGGACTTCAAACCAAACCATCAATTACATGCTATTAACTTCACATTTTATCGATGATAATTGGAAATTTCACAAAAGAATCATCAATTTTAAGCCAATTTCAAGTCATACGGGTGATGCTATTGCAAGGGCTATAGAGGAATGCTTGGATGAGTGGGGTATAGAACATGTAATGACTATCACCATGGATAATGCATCAGCAAACGATGTTGCAATTAGGCTATTAAAGGGTAGGTTACCTAATCTGTTGCAATATTTATCTTCATGTTAGGTGCTTAGCCCATATTATCAATTTAATTGTTAAGGATGGTTTGAAATCACACAATAAAACTATTGAGCGTATTCGAAACACAGTTAAATACATAAGACATTCAGCCGGTAGGCTCGACAAGTTCAAAACATGTGCTATTGATAAAAAGATAGATTCACAAGCTTTGTTATCTCTTGATGTCTCCACTAGATGTAATAGCACACATGACATGCTAGAAAGTGCCTTTAAGTTTGAAAAAGCTTTTGAACTATATGACCGGAAACATACCAATTTTTGGAATGATTTAGGTGAGATTCCTAACCGAGCCGACCGGTTATATGCAACGAAAATGGTTGAGTTTTTGGGAATCTTTAAACGAAAAACTGTAAAGATTTCAGGCTCAACCTATGTTATAGCACATCAGTTTTTTTATGAAATTATGGATATTGATGATAACTTGGATAGATTGTTAAACCAAACAGGTCAACTTTATGATATTATGGAGATGATAGCACTTCTGAAAAATAAGTTTGATAAAGACTTTGGAGATGAAGATCGAAATAATATGTTGTTTGAATATGTTGTTATATTAAATCCTCACATGAAGCTTCAGATTATTAATTTTCTTGTGAGAGATGTTGTATACTAATTAGGAAAGAAAGGGACAAATATAAAGATGAAAAAGGGAAAATGACCAATGAAGATTTTAAGAAGATGGTAGATATGTTGGTTGATGATGTAAAAAAAGAAATGGAATTATTGGTTAAAGAGTATCAAGTTTTGTATGAAACGGGTTCAACTAGTCCCCCTAAAATAGAAAATAAACGTGAACAATTTCAAATTGGTGATAACTCTATTCTTGATGCATTTCAACGATATCGAGGTGGAGTTCGTTCCTATAGTAATAAAACAGAATTAGAAAAGTAACTAAAGGATGACCTTGAAGATAATACTAACGATTTTGATATATTAACATGGTGGAAGGTAAATTCATCTCGATATCCGACTCTTTTGAAGATGGCAAAAGGTATTATTTTGTATTATTATAGCTTATTTAACAAATTTTAGTATACGTTTTTTTTACTTAATTCTATTTTAAATATTTTAGCTATTCCAGTTTCAACCGTAGCTTCGGAGTCTGATTTTAGTATGGGCGGGCGGGTGGTGGAATCGTCTAGAACTTCACTATCCCCTCCTATTGTTGAGGCTTTGATTTGTACTCAAGATTGGGTTCGAATGGCAAGAAAAGAAATCAACGAGAGTGAGGAATTAGAAAAACTTGACAATCTTGCAAAAGGTCAGTTTAAATTCATAATTCTATGATATGCTATAAAATTGATTAAATCTTTTGAGTTTCTAATAATTAACTTTTTTCAGAAATTTATGATAACATCGGTTTTGTGCGTGACTGAAGAGTAAATGAAGATCGAATGAAAAAGCTTGGTGTTTTTATTTTATTATCTGGTTTCATTATAAAGACTTTATTTGTAATTAAAGATTTTTAAAATTACATCTTTTCTTATTTGCAAGTATGCTTTACATATTATTGTTTTAGTGTGTTCAAGTATCATGTTATTTTATTTTAGTGTGTTTAGTTCTAGCCCACTAAAGCAGCATAATTCTTTTTTTCGGACCAGCCCGACCCAAATAGTAAAACCAACCCGTTAGGCCCGGAACCGGATCGGACCGACCCATCTTTATAAGGTCCGGTCTTTGGTCCTTAAATCTCATACATTTTGGTCCTCAGTTTGGGCCGGTTCTAGCTGGTCCGGTCCAGGTTTGACCAATTGTACACCTAAATCGTTGAACTTCTTAACTAGATTCATATTTTCAAAGCTTTACTTCGTGTGTACAAACTAGTTTTTTTTACCCGTGTTGTCGCGAAATTATACGTCACGTGAAAATTTATAGATTACAATCGACTAGACTTGTTTTCAAACTAAATTTACGTCAATACGTAAAGTGTATTGTATTTGACCCGATTTTTTTCCAAACAAAATATATTTTGAAACATTTATATTTGAATCGTCTCCGAATTAAATTTACGTCGAAAAGTAGAGTAAACGAAAATAAATTGTATTTAATCCGATGCGTTTCCAAACAAAACTTATGTTGAAATGGAACAAAATTTACGTTAAAACGTAGACGTTTATCGAAACATAAACAATTGTAAAACGTTTTTAAAGTTAGGCACTCAAACATTTTATATTTAAGCCGAGTCATTTCTAATTACGTCATAATGTAGATGGACTCGAATTTATATTTGTCACACCCCGACCGACGGCGGAATCATCGAGGCGGACGAATGTGAAACGATTGTTCATAGCTTATGGAATTAAATAAGTTGAAATAATATTAAATATCATTTTTCATTGAAAAATACTAAACAATTAAGTCATTACAATACAACAAAGATTTAACAACAACATAAGATATTTATTTAACTAATTCCAAGTCCTATATGAGCAAGAAGAATTTCTTCAAGTAGTAATCCTGAATCATGTTACAAATAAAGGGTTAACTTTGAAAGTTGGTGAGTTTCCATAGGTTAGACATACATATAAATAAAAAGATGTACAAGTAGCAATTCATGTCAATGGTTATGAATTATGCATGTTTATACAACACATATAGCTATAATCAAACCTTGACCAAGATTAAGATTAAAAGTTTATAACGATTAGCTAAGTGTATTTGGTTCCCATGATGAACAAGTCATACGTCATCAGGAGCCGCAATACATCGGCTTTAGCACCAAATAGGCTTGTCAGGCCCATAGATCTATGACGTCACCAGGCTAGAAATAATTAATGATTGTCAACATATAATGTATCTCATATAACACTCACAATAATAACAATAATCATGACAAAAAGATAAAGATGAATCGCATGTGCATTTACAAGTATCAAGATGGAAATAATAATAAAAGAGGGCAATGAAACTCATAATAATACAAATAACCATGACAAAAAGTAAAGATGAATTGCATTTGCATTTATAAATATCAAGATGTTTACAAGTGTAAGTTTATAACGTTAACACGTTTCACCCCAAAAGGTGTGAAATAAAGTAAAAAAGGGCATGCAAACTCACATGGAAAACTCACATTTGTAGTAGAGTACATAAAAAAGCTTGGATGTTCAAAAGTCAAAGGTGATATCCTAAATGATAAAAAAACAATAACTTGAGGTAGGAATTCATTACAAGAAGTTAGGGCATTTAGAGAATACCAAAAAGCGAAAGGTAGGTTGGAAAAAGATTATTGTACCAATTTTAGATTCTGAATAAAATGTTTGATACATGCTTAAACAGGTTTTAAAAATAGCAAACGGTTTCAAAAAATTATAAAAATTTATAGTTGAATAGTTCAGAGTATTCCGGACAGCTTTTTTTGTAGAAAAATGTTTATGAAAAGACCTGTAAATAAGTCAAAACAACAACACAAGACAGAAGGTGTTGAAATGGACACTTATCTTGTGAAGGCTATTGTTGAGTCATCCGATTAAGTTTGAAGACATATAGAATGTCATTGAAAAGTTTATCGATGAAATTAGTGCTGGAGTCTGATTTTACTCAAATTTATTTTGTTATGACTAAGTTATGGTCAGTTGAAGTCAGACTATATTCTACCAAAATTATAACAAGACATTTATGTGCACTTTTAAAATTGCTAAAACATAAAACGGGTTAGAAAAAAATTATTATGTCGATATATGATATATTAGACTTTATTTGATTTATGTAAAAATATTCTAAGACTTCAGCATAGCCATCACTTAAGGAAATAATCTTGTGGAATAACCGAATGCGGCGGCATAACCGTCCAATTGCAAACAGGATTCTTTGTTTACATTAGCTTGATTTAGGAATTTAGTGATTGTTATAAGGTTAGCGAATGTTATAAGGTTAATTATCAAATGATAATGATTAAATTTAAAAGAGATTTAGTAGAAAAAATAATAAAAGTAAGAACATAAAGTCATGAAAACAATTATATGTTAGGATGATTGAAACAATATAAAAATACATAATATAAGATTACCTTATTATTACAAACTTCTTGAAATTACTTCTAAAAAGAAATTCTTGAAATTGATTAAAACCAATAGATGAAAGAAAGATATGTGAGTGAGATTTTGAAAAATGAGTAAATGAAAAGTGAGGCCTAAAACTTGCTTTTATAGTTGAGGTTAGGAGGAGGTTATGAATGGTGTTAATGGTGAGTTACAAGTCTTTTAAAAGGGGTTATGATTAGAATCTAAAATAAATATAAAATTAAATAATTTAAATAAATAAAATAATAATTACAAACAACTCTAAATTTAATTAAACAATTTCTTTTTTATTAAATCTTTATAGACTTCATAAATTTCACAAGAACTTGTAATTTGATTATTTATTTTAGTTGATTATTTAATAACCTTTTAACATTTACAAAATTTATTTTATAAATTATATAATTTAAATTAAATTGATTAAGTGACACATTTATTATTTTTGGAACATAAAAATAAATAAAATGACTAAATAATGAATTTGATTTACAAGATTGTCTCAAACAGGTTTGGGTTTGGGTTTATTCTTTGAAAATGAGCGAATGTTACAGTCTCCCCTACTTTAAGAAATTTTGTCCTGAAATTTAATCATGAGAAGACTGTTTTCAAAGATATGAGAAGACTTGAATTTCATTTCTTGTTCTCTAGTGAACGCTTGGGAATATTTAAACTCAATGAGTTGGATTATGGTGTTTTGCTACGCTTAAGTTTGTTCAATTTTATGATTCGAGACTTAATTGGTTTCTTGACAAAGTAAATTAAAATCATCTATTTGATTAGACTTTTGGCTAATAAACTTTTTCCTTTAAGATGATACAAGATGATTAGGAAGGTTTGGTCATGAGTGAAGCACCAAGCATTATATTAATACGAGAGTCGACTTGACGAACACGAGAAATATTTTAAGACACTTTTGGATGAGATGTGAATTCATAGGAGCTTTTCAAAGCAAATAACTTCAACATGGTTCTTAAATGATCGATTCTTGTTTACTATGTCATTGAGGTTTCAAAGTTATATTACTTTAAAGTTGATACGAGAATCGTGTTTGTTAAAATTAATGGTTCAGTCCAAAATAAGAGTATCATTGAAATGAATTTTCGGAATAAGTGCGGTTTTAAAGGGAAGACATTCAAAAAGATTATTAAGGGTCGTTATGAGGATTGGGTAATGAGGTTTAAAATCCAAGAAGACAAAAATCAACAATAATACGATAACAACAAGATGTGTCAGGTGTAACACTAGTTTACAAACCAAGGCAAATACATTGACTCATTAAAGTATTAGGTCAACCACAACCTTAAAGAGGACATGCGTACCTATAAGCGGACACTCACCCCTAGGGTTCCCAGGTAAGGTAAACGGATCTATTGGCTGATTTGGATTTATATGAATACTTTGCCTAGAAAAAACCTCGAGATACAGGCATCACGCTCTTCCAGCATTACATGTTTCAAGTTGCATGACATAGACTTTAACAAGACTTGAAAACCACGAATAATGATTCAAATTTTGTTTTAAAAACCATTTGATTTAGGCACATAATGCCTTTGGATATGATTTAAGAATCATGTATGGATTGATAAGAATCAAAGTATAAGAAGAGTCACATAAGGCATATAATCACATAATCAAGTATAAACATATAAGACACATAAAATCCTATCTAAGCATATAAAATACATGAGAGGACTCATGTGTAAGGGTACTTAGATATAGTCTAGATCATTCTATTTCTAATAACCTAATTCCCTATAACCATGGCTCTGATACCAATCTGTCACACCCCAACCGATGATGAAATCATCGAGGTGGACGAATGTGAAACAATTGTTCATAGCTCATGGAATTAAATAAGTTGAAATAATATTAAATGTCATTTTTCATTGAATAATACTAGACAATTAAGTTATTACAATACAACATAGATTTAACAACAACATAAGATATTTATTTAACTAAGTTCAAGTCCTATATGAGCAAGAAGAATTTCTTCAAGTAGCAATCCTGAAACATGTTAAAAATATAGGGTCAACTTTAAAAGTTGGTGAGTTTCCATGGGTTAGACATACATATAAATAAAAAGATTTACAAGTAGCAATTCATGTCAATGGTTATGAATTATGGAAGTTTATAGAATACATATAGTGTAACACCCGGTTACTTTTAGTCAAAGAAAAGAAGGATAAAGTGAGGGAAAAGAAAGAAAAGAAATAAAGCCTAAGTTTAGGGACCAATTTTGCCAAAAAGGACAAAACTTTGGAAGAGTGGGTTTAAAGGGGCATGGCTGCCCACTCTCCCCTCACTCTCCCTATTTTTAGTCGACTTTCAGTGTAAAAAAAGGAGAAAGGGCAGAACTTTCGAGATCTTGAAGAAACAAGGTGAAGAGCCGATTCCAAGTGGGTTTTGTGGTGAAGTTGGAAGCAAACGGGTTCAAAGGAAGCTCTACCTGAAGAGGCTATTAATGTGAGTTCTAGGACCCCTCTTTTACACGTTTTTGACTGATTTTGGGGCTGGAACACATAGCAAACTGTTTTAGTTATGTTGGGTGTTGAACCCATATGTATGTGTATTTGTGTGATTCGGGTGGGGTTTGATTCCAGGCTATGTTGTGCTTGAATGGTGTTGTGAATGTGTTTCTAAGGCTTAGGATGGATGGTTTAAGCTTATAATAGGTTAAAGAGGGTTTGGGGATTGAAATCTGCAGTTCGGGTTTAAAGAGACTGCATTCTGCACCCAGTTAGGGCTCATGCGACTGGGAGTTTCCTCATGCGATTAGAGGTCATATGACTGAGAAGCATGCAACTAAAGGCCATATGGCTAAAAGGCATGCGACTGAAGGTCATACGCCTGAAAGACATGCGATTGAAGGGTATGCGACCGGAGGCCATGCGGCCGAAGGTCATGCGACTGAAGGTCATGCGATTGAGGGTCCATACGCCCCATAGTGTTCATGCGTCTGGAAGCCCTCCATACTCTTAAGTGTTCTCATGCGCCTGTACGACCATGTGACTGAATAGTGTTCATATGACCTAATAATGTCCATACGCCTAAGTGTTCTCATGCGCCTGAACGGCCATTTGACTGAATAGTGTTCATACGCCCCAATAGTGTCCATACGCCTAAGTGTTCTCATGCACCTGAACGGCCATGCGACTGAACAGTGTTCATACGCCTAAAGGACATAGATATATTTTCTAATTTTTCGGGGAAAAGTAAAAATGTAGGCTTGACTTGGGAGGTTCCCAGGGGCTATGGAAGTTGACTTTTTGAAGTCATAGATGATGGGATGGGTGATGTATGATGTGATTTGATGATGATGTATGATTGATGCCTATGCATGATGATGTGTGATTGATGATGTTTGATGATTATTCATGATTGTATGATCGTAAGTTATGTTCCTTATTATGTATGATGATGTGACTTTACGTGGTGTGATATTATTGATGAACATAAAGTATTATCTTAACAAAGTGAAAGATTTAAGATAATGAAAGTGGAACATAATGAATGAACGAATAAAAAATCTTGCAAGCAAATGAAAAGAGGCTCACAACTCAATGAGAGTTGTTAGCTCAACTGTGTGTTTATAGCGTGCGATATTGGCTAACCCTTAAGGGTTCACACACCAGGGGAGTTAGTCTATGTGACTACTCCATACGTGCGATATGTGCGATATGGGGTCCTCGTTGCTTAACCCTAGATGATATAGCTTTGTGCTCAAGAGGGGGGTTAAGTACAGGACCTAGATAGAAGTGAAAGTTAATAAATGTACAAAAAGTGCGATAAGTACGAAATGTGCGAAACGAACAATGATGAAGATAATAACTATTACCTTGATGTACGTATGATGTGTGATTATGTGCGATAGTAATGAAAATGCTTTAATGAATGCAAGGTAATATAAAGTTTTATAAAACTAGAACTCACTCAACAACGCTGACTTTTATGTGTTTCCAGGTAATGACTTTTATAAAACTAGAATGGGGCCTTATAAGTTGGTATCAGAGCCAAAGTTTAAGTGAAACGGGTGAATTTTCAAAATAAACCTAAACTTAAACTGAAAATGGGACGGAAAGGGAAGGGATGCCAGTTTGAGTAGCTGCGTGCCATTAGGTATTTTCTTTAATGTTAACCAGTATTACGTGCGCATGTTATTTGATTTTTGTGTTGTTTGTAGATTTAAATACTGATGTAGTCAGGATAGGTAAGGCTTAGGGTATGAACAGTAAAGTAAGTGGCTAATTACAACTGATCACTGTAATTAGAGACTTACTATACTTGACATAAACTGAGCTATTCCCTTAAATGACCGTGTTGGTGTTTGAATCTTTCAGTGTGTTAGAGGATGGCCGGTGGTAGATCATCTAAAGCTTCACGTGGTGGAGGTCGTGGTGGACGTGATGCTGAACCACGGGCCAAAAGAGGAAGGCCTAGTGCCAAAAAGGTGGTTCATGAAGAACCCGAGACCCCTCATCCGGAGGGCGGTGATGAGAGTGCTAATTTGAGAGCCTAAGTAAAGTAGGCTGTTTTTGAAGAAGTGCATCAAGTCATGTAGACAATCTTACCATCGATGATGACTGAAGTGATAAAGGTTATATGGGAAGGGGAACGAAAAGAGAGGAATATGTCCCCGGGAGGACGGGAGCGACCGAAGACCGAAACGGTTCTCTTCGATGATGAAGAAGAGGAAGAAGAGCCTGCGCCGGAGGCGGTGCGAGGCTGCAACTACGGGGCATTTCAAAGATTCAAGCCCCCTAATTTAGATGGTAACGGAACTGCTACTGCTGCTCACCGGTGGGTGAGGGAGATGGAAGCTATTTTTGATATCAGTGAGTGTCGGAAAGACCAGAAGGTGAAGTTTGCTGCCTACTCATTTGTGGACTCGGCTCTGTGTTGGTGGGACAATATTGTCCAAGCTGAGGGTAGTCGGGCAATTGAAGGATGAAGTATGCAGGGGTGAAGAAGTTGGTGATCAAGGAGTTTTTTCCTCATAGGGAAATGGATAAGGTGGAAAGGGAGTTCCTACAGCTGGAGGCGAGAACAATGACTCAACAGCAATACACCATGAAGTTTAACGAGATGGCACGGTTGGTGCCGGACCAGGTGACGCCTCTGTCACGAAAGATTAAGCGGTATATCCAGGGTTTGCCGGTGGATATCCGTAGGCACATGATCGTTGCCCGACCGAGCACGTTTAGGTCGGCGGTTGATTTAGTAGGAAGGTTGTATGACGAGCAAGAGATGGTGGTGGCTGAGGTGAGAAAGAAGGGTGGTAGCGACCGGAATTGGAATGGGAAAAGGTTTGGTCGGGGTGGTGCCCCGACAAGTAACAAGAAGGCATGGGTGGATGACCGTTGTGTGGTCACACCTGGTGCGGGGTCGAAAAGGTATGGCAAATGCGGGAAGGAGCATTCGGGAGAATGCAAATGGGGATCAAACATTTGTTTCAAGTGTGGGAAGCCTGGTCATATGGCTAGAGATTGTGCGGTGATAAGGTGTTACAACTGTGGGGAAAGTGGCCACATGAGCAAGGACTGCAAGAAGCTGAGGGCTGAAAGTTCCGGTGCAAGGAAGAAGGTGACCGAGACTGAAGGACAAAGGGCGAGTGCCAGGGTGTTCACGATGAAACAGGAGGAGGCTAGGACGGATCCCGATGTTGTGTCAGATACATTCCTAATAAACCAAACTTTAGCCTTTGTGTTATTCGATTCTGGTGCTAGTAAAAGTTTTATTTCTACTGCTTTCTGTGCTAAACTGCCTGTTAGTAGTAGGAGTGTAGATGCGCCCTTTGATGTAGAAACTGCCATAGGTAAGTCTACCAGGATTTCGGAGATGATAGAGGGTTGTGACGTGGAATTAGAAGGTCACAAGTTTCCTGTTAGACCATTCGTGATGGCCTTAGGTGGGTTTGACGTGGTCCTAGGAATGGATTAGTTGGCGGACTACGAGGCAAACATTGTGTGTCGCAAAAAGATGATTCGTTTGACAGCGCCTGACGGGAGTTTGGTGACGGTTTATGGTGATCGAGTCGCTATGATTCCGAAAGTGATTTCAATGGCGGTGGCGGGAAAGTGCATGAGGCGCGGATGTAGTGCCTACTTAACCTATGTAAAGGATGTGGATACACCAACACCACAACTTTCTGATGTACCGGTTGTGTGTGACTTTCTAGATGTGTTTCTCGAAGACTTACCAGGAGTGCCACCTGACCGTGAGATCGAGTTTCAAATCGACTTGATACCGGGTGCCCAACCCGTTGCTAAGGCACTGTATCGGTTGGCTCCGACTGAGATGAAGGAGTTGATGGAGCAACTGCAAGAGGTGCTTGATAAGGGGTTCATTAGACCGAGTATCTCCCCTTGGGGTGCTCCGATCTTATTTGTGAAGAAGAAAGATGGTAGCATGAGGATGTGTATCGACTCCCGTGAGCTGAATAAGTTGACGATAAAGAATCGATACCCGTTACGAAGAATTGATGATTTGTTTGATTAGCTTCAAGGTGCCAATTGGTTCTCGAGAATAGACCTTCGATCTAGCTACCATCAGTTAAAGGTGAAAGAGCAGGATATCCCTAAAACAACTTTTTGCACGCGTTATGGACATTATGAGTTCCTTTTTATGTCTTTCGGTTTGACTAACGCACCAGCTACTTTTATGGACTTAATGAATCGAGTGTGTCGGCCGATGTTGGCTAAATAAGTGATTGTGTTTATTGATGATATCCTGATTTATTCGAGGAGCGAGAATGAGCATGCTGGTCACATTTGAGAGGTGTTGGAAACGTTGAGAAGGGACAAGTTGTATGCTAAATTCTCCAAGTGCGCGTTCTGGTTGCGTGAGGTTCAGTTTTTGGGTCACGTGGTGAATCCTGATGGGATTTTGGTGGACCCTAAAGGTGGAGGCGGTGATGCAATGGAAGTCTCCAAAGACGCCATCCGAGATTCGTAGTTTCTTTTGTTTGGCGGGCTACTACCAAAGGTTTATTCAAGACTTCTTTAAGATCACTTCTCCATTAACCAAGTTGACCCGTAAGGATGTAAAGTTTGTATGGGGTCAAGCTCAAGAGAATGCGTTTGAGGAGTTAAAGGCGAGATTGACTCAAACTCCTATCTTGTCGTTACCCGATGAAAGCGAAGATTTGGTGGTTTACTTAGATGCTTCCTACTCGGGGTTGGGATGTGTGTTGATGCAAAGAGGAAAGGTTATAGCCTATGTATCCCGAAAGTTGAAAGTTCATGAAGTTAATTATCCTTCTCATGACTTGGAGCTAGCAGTTGTGGTCTTCGCGTTAAAGATTTGGAGGCACTACCTGTATGGGACGAAGTGCATCATATTCACTGATCACAAGAGCTTGAAGTATTTTTTTCGAGCAAAAAGACTTGAACATGAGGCAGAGGAGATGGTTGGAGCTCATAAAGGATTATGATTACGAGATCCATTACCATCCGGGCAAAGCCAACGTGGTGGTGGATGCCCTCAGTCGAAAAGAGAGACTCGAGCCGATTCGAGTGAAAGCTTACCAGTTGATCATGACCTTTGATGTGATGAAGCAGGTCAAGGAGTTTCAAGTTGAGGCGTTGAAAGAAGATTATCTTAACTCTAAAAGGATGAGAGGTCTGGGTGCTGAATTGGGTGAAAACATACTCGATGTTAGGACCCGAGTCGGGCGGATGTGGATTCCTCGTTTTGGGGATTTACGTGGGAGGATTATGGATGAAGCTCACAAAACCCGATACTCCATTCATCCCGGTGCTACAAAGATGTATCAAGACATGAAGAAAGATTATTGGTGGCCGGGTATGAAACGTGATGTGGTGGAGTATGTGAGTAAATGCCTTACTTGTTTACAAGTGAAGGCCGAGCAACAAAAGCCGTATGGGAAGATCCAACCGTTGGATATACCGGAGTGGAAGTGGGAGCACATCACCATGGATTTTATTATGAAGCTACCACGTACCATGAAAGGGTATGATGCAATATGGGTGATAGTTGACCGTTTAACAAAGAGTGCACACTTCCTACCGATTCGTGAGACTTATTCATCTGAGAGGTTAGGGAATCTGTTCATTAAAGAGATTGTAACTCATCATGGTGTGTCGATGTCCATTGTGTCTGATCGCGACACCCGGTTTACATCTAAATTTTGGAAGAAATTCCATGACGCAATGGGGACGAGGTTGCATATTAGCACGGCTTATCATCTTCAGACGGATGGTCAGTCGAAAAGGACCATTCAGATGCTGGAGGATATGCTTCGGGCATGCATCATCGATTTTGGAGGAAGTTTGGATGACCACTTACGTAGCTGAATTCTCATATAACAACAGTTATCATGCCAGTATCGGTATGCCTCCTTATGAGATGCTATACGGTAGGAGATGTAGGACACCCGTTTGTTGGGGTGATATCAGCCATAAAGAGTTAGGGAGCATCAAGGTGGTCGAGGCTACGACTGAGAAGCTGGAAAGGTTCAAAGCCTTTATGAAGGCATCTAAACATAGGCAAAAGTCGTACACTGATTAGAGACGTAGACCGATTGAGTTCCAGGTGGGTGATAGAGTCATGTTGAAAGTCTCATCTTGGAAGGGTATCATTCGGTTCAGAAAGCAAGGCAAGTTGAGCCCAAGGAACATAGGGCCTTTCCGAATCATTGCTCGAGTAGGAAAAGTGGCCTATAGACTAGAGTTACAAGAGGAGTTAAGTGGAATTCATCCGACATTCCATGTATCTCATCTGACAAAATGTTGAGCAGACGAGGATATGGTTGTACCACTAGAAGATATCGAGGTAGATGAATGGCTAAATTATGTGGAGCAACTAGTGGCGATCATTGGCCATAAAGATAAGAGGTTGAGGAATAAAGTGGTTCCACTTGTGCGCGTACAGTGGAAGCACAGAAAGGGATCTGAGTCTACGTGGGAGACTGAATAAGAGATGAGACAACATTACCTATATTTGTTCGAGGAATAACAAGTTTCAAGGATGAAACCTATATAAGGGGGGTGGACTTGTAACACCTGGTTACTTTTAGTCAAAGAAAAGAAGGATAAAGTGAAGGAAAAGAAAGAAAAGAAATAAAGCCCAAGTTGAGGGACCAAGTTTGCCAAAAATGACAAAACTTTGGAAGAGTGGGTGTAAAGGGGCATGGCTGCCCACTCTCCCCTCACTCTCCCCATTTTCAGTTGCCTTTCAGTGTAAAAAAAGGAGAAAGGGCAGAACTTTCGAGATCTTGAAGAAACGAGGTGAAGAGCCGATTCCAAGTGGGGTTTGTGGTGAAGTTTGAAGCAAACGGGTTCAAAGGAAGCTCTACCCGAAAAGGCTGTTAATGTGAGTTCTAGGACCCCTCTTTTACACGTTTTTGACTGATTTTGGGGCTAGAACACATTGCAAATTGTTTTGGTTATGTTGGGTGTTGAACCCGTATGTATGTGAATGTGTATCATTCGGGTGGGGTTTGATTGCATGCGACTGAAGGTCATACGCCTGAAAGGCATGCGATTGAAGGGTATGCGACTGGAGGCCATGCGGCCGAAGGTCATGTGACTGAAGGTCACACGACTGGTAGTCGTGTGACTGAAGGTCATGCGACTCAGGGTCTATATGCCCTATAGTGTTCATGCGTCTGGAAGCCCTCCATACGCCTAAGTGTTCTCATGCGCCTGAACGGCCATGCGACTGAATAGTGTTCATACGCCCCAATAGTGTCCATACGCCTAAGGGTTCTCATGCGCTTGAACGGCCATGTTATTGAATAGTGTTCATATTCCCCAATAGTGTCCATACGCCTAAGTGTTCTCATGCGCCTGAACGGCCATGCGACTAAATAGTGTTCATACGCCTAAAGGACTTAGATATATTTTCTGATTTTTCGGGGAAAAGTAAAAAATGTAGGCTTGACTTGGGAGGTTCCCGGGGGCTATGGAAGTTGACTTTTTGAACTCATAGATGATGGGATGGGTGATGTATGATATGATTTGATGATGACGTATGATTGATTCCTATGCATGATGATGTGTGATTGATGATGTTTGATGATGTGTGATTGATGATTTTTGATGATTATGCATGTTTAGTATGATCGTAAGTTATGTTCCTTCTTAAGTATGATGATGTGACTTTACGTGGTGTGATATTGTTGATGAACGTAAAGTATTATCTTAACAAAATGAAAGATTTAAGATAATGAAAGTGGAACATAATGAATGATCGAATGAAAAGTCTTGCAAGCAAATGAAAGGAGGTTCACAACTTAATGAGAGTTTTTAGCTCAACTTTGTGTTTACAGCATGCGATCTTGGCTAACCCTTAAGGATTCACACACAAGGGGAGTTAGTGTATGTGACTACTCCATATGTGCGATATGTGCGATATGGGGTCCTCGTTGCTTAACCCTAGATGATATAGCTTTGTGCTCAAGAGGGGGGTTAAGTACAAGACCTAGATAGAAGTGAAAGTTAATAAATGTACGAAAAGTGCGATAAGTACGAAATGTGCGAACGAACGATGATGAAGATAATAACTATTAACTTGATATACGTATGATATGTGATCATGTGCGATAGCAATGAAAATGCTTTAATGAATGAAAGGTAATATAAAGTTTTATAAAACTAGAACTCATTTAGCAATGCTAACTTATATGTGTTTCCAGTTGGCAGGTAATGGTTGCTGAGGATGGCGTGGGATGGCTACTTGGCTCATTTTGGATGGCATTCTTTTGTATAATATTTTTTCATTATAATGCGAACAAATGATATTTTGTAATGAATGTTGTATTATTTTGCAAAAGCGTTTATCTTAATGAAATGAAAGGTTTGTTCTAATGGTTCCGCTGCAATGTTTATTAAAGTTAATGAAATTATATGCTTTATGTGCGATGATTCACCAACTTTAAGCGTCCCGGGAACGGGGCCTTACATATAGCTACAATCAAACCTTGACCAAGATTAAGATTAAAAGTTTATAACAATTAGCTAAGTGTACTTGGTTCCCATGATGAACAAGTCATACGTCATCAAGAGCCGTCAATACATCGGCTTTAGCTCTAAATAGACTTGTCAGGCCCATAGATCTATGATGTCACCAGGCTAGCAATAGTTAATGATTGTCAACATATAATGTATCTCATATAACACTCATAATAATACCAATAACCATGACAAAAATTTAAAGATGAATTGCATGTGCATTTACCAAGATGGAAATAATAATAAAAGGGGCCCATGAAACTCACAATAGTACAAAATATTCCAAGACTTCGGAATAGCCATCACTTAGGAAAATAATCTTGTGGAATAACTGAATGTGATGGCATAGCCGTCCATATGCAAACAAGATTCTTTGTTTACGTTAGCTTGATTTAGGAATGTTAGTGATCGTTATAAGGTTAGTGAATTTAGAAGGTTAATGATCAAATGATAATGATTAAAATTAAATAAGATTTAGTAGAAGAAATAATGAAAGTAAGAACATAAAGTCATGGAGACAATTGGATGTTAGGATGATTGAAACAATATAGAAATACATAATATAAGAATAATATAAGATTACCTTAGTATTAGAAACTTCTTGAAATTACTTATAAAATGAAATTCTTGAAATTGATTAAAACCAATAGATGAAAGAAAGATATGTGAGTGAGATTTTTGGAGAATGAACAAATAAAAAGTGAGGTCTAAAGCTTGCTTTTATAGTTGAAGTTAGAAGGAGGTTATGAATGGTGTTAATAGTGAGTTACAAGTATTTTAAAAGGAGGTTATGATTAGAATTTAAAATAAATATAAAATTAAATAATTTAAGTAAATAAAATAATAATTATAATTTAAACTCTAAATTTAATCAAGCAACTTCTTTTTTATTAAATCTTTATAGACTTTATAAATCTCACAAAAACTTGTAATTTGATTATTTATTTTAGTTGATTATTTAATAACCTTTTAACATTTA